>QUSF01000012.1:14134488-14295731 GCA_003676055.1 Chloebia gouldiae
CAAGGACAAGGACAAGGACAAGGACAAGGACAAGGACAAGGACAAGGACACGGCCGCCCTCCCCTCGCTGCCCCCAGGGCAACATCTGCACTGCAAGGTGGCTCCCAGCACAGAGGGCTGCTGATCAACACAAGGCAGCAATTTCCCAGGTTATTAAACACACAGAAAACTGTTATCTCAAGAACTTCACTTAATGTATTTTGATCTACTGGAATTCAGTAAATGCCAACTTGCCATCAATTCTCACTAAAAGCTTTCTTACTTGAAAGCTGTAATATATACAGAGAGGAAAATGAGAGAGTTCACTGTGGCACCATAACCAACATCACCTTGATACAGAGGTTGGGAAATTGTGGCCTTGATTGCTGCATTATTTCAACTGGCTGCATAACAACAAAGAAAAAAACAACAACAACTATATTTATAGTCACCTTTCCATTTTGTAATAACGTAATTATTTTTATTTGCACCACAGAGGTTTATGTATAAAAACCTACAAGTTAAGCCCCAACCAGCAAAAACTGTGGAAGAGGGGAAAAAGCACTTAGACATAATAAAAAGAAAAAGGTAATAAAAAGTTAATGGAAAATTAGACTGAAGAAAGATTTGGGGTTAGAAAGTGAAATCTAAACAGACAGTTCAAGGAAGGACACCATCTGCTGCTGAGTCAGTGTGGGGATGAGGAACATACATCTTTATGTACCAATTTTCAATTACCTCGTCTGTTGCTCTTTGTTAACTCCACAAGAGTCTCCTCTGAAGTTGTGAAATAAGTGGTTTTGTACTCTGGCTCTGGCTCACTGTCAGTGCTGCTCGCCGAGTACGTGCACACCCTCAGAGCTGTGTCCTACACAAAGAAGGGTATGGCAGCAAGTCAGAAAATGCAAATATATCAAAATAATGCTGAAGATAGTATTGGGAGTACACATTTTATATTCATCATGCAGTATAAACAGGTAGTTCAGCTGGGAAAGTCTGCATTACCAGTCTAACTCTTTCAGGTAAATAATCATCAGTCTGACATGGGGGAAATAATCCATTCTTGTCCTGCTACATCCCCTGAGACAGTCTGGCAGAAACATTCCACATTTTAACTTTTTTTTCCCCTCCCACTGTAACATTGTTTTAGATTCCACCAGTATTTTTGGATAATTTTATCCACCAAGTTCAATTTTAGAAGTTCTCAAGTATGTTTAATATAGTCTATTTGCAACATGCAAAATTATCACACCACAAATAGTTTGCTGCAAACAGCTCTAGAGACAATTAGGATGGCCAGTAGACAAGACAGCATTTCTACACCAGGAAATCCTAGTTTCCTAAATTCATGTCTCTTGTCCTGGTACTTATATTACAGTACTGGAGAGCCCTTAGTTCCCAGGTGATTCCTTTGCCAGCTCTTTCCAGGAAGCAGTATTATTGATTTTCTTCTGGGAATAAAGAGGAACACTGACAGGTCTGGACAGCTTCTAAGCATGGAAGGCCTGAAGGTTCAAGCCATTCAGGAGCAGCATCTCAGTACAACAAACGCCCCAAACCAGGCAGGGGGAAGCCAGGCCTGACGCTGCTGGGGTGATGGCATCTACAAACACCACCTAGTGCCCCTACTCTGGTGCCTCTAGTGAGATTTTAATTCTGTTTCTCTAAGAGGGGGAATGTTTCCCCCATCTTTCCATCCATGCTGCAGTTTCTAGCTGATACAGGACATGCTTTTGTTAGGAATCATCCGCTTGTGGAGAGGGAAGCAGGGCTGAGGATACCTGCATGCAGCCCAGCATTAGAGACTGCAAGTGGGCTCTAGTCCCAAAACCCCACAGAAACATGTTAGAGTACATACATGTTAGGAACATACTCTAGAGTATTTTCCTGTTCAAAATACTTCCATAGCACCTCTCAAACTCTCATGCTACACAGCCATACAGACAAGGAAACCTAGTCCTGGGGAAAAAAACAATCCCAATCTCATGAAAAGCAACAAACAAGATCAATTTTCTAGAAGAGAAGAATGGGGTAAAAGGTCTCCATTTCCTTTTCTAAAAGTGCCTGAGAGGATTTTAATTAAAACATGTTTATAACCAGGAGGACAAAGAACCTTTAGGTGCTGTATTATTATTACTGATAAATAATGAGACAGAGAATGAAGGGTAAGGAAGTAAATGCAGCTGTCAGATTGTTAGTTACTGTTCACACCATATTAAAACACCATTAAAGCACTGATACCTCTACACTGGCCACAGTACCCATCTCATTTAAGAGATGCCACTACTTATCTTATACCTTTGGTTTAGTAGTTTTCTTGGGGGTCCACTCCAGAAGAACTTTTCTATTTTCTGCAGTCTCTTCAGTGTGTTCTAATGAGGCAGAGGTCACAGAACTTGCTTCTTGTTCCCTTTGCTTTGCAAGGTTAATTATTCCTGAATTAAGGGAGACATTATTTAAATTCTAGGTCACATCAGCATCTTCATGATAGTGTGTCAATTATAATTCAGTAAAAACTGGGGGCAAATTGTGATACTTTCATTATGTCCAATAATATTTTACTACTCAATGGAAGAACTTACTAACTTACTGGAATAGTTCTAACTAAAGTAGCAGAATTTCATCCAAATCCTTTTCCAGTTAACAAGAGAAGAGGAAGTCATGAATTTAAATGCCTTCATTAGTTATAAAATATATACCCCTTCAACCAGGAAACAACATTCAGTAACTACTTCTAGGCATTGTAGTATCTGCTCTGCTATTTCAGGTTCTTAGAGAACAATCTTTTAATAAAAAAATAATTGAAAATACTTTTCTAGCAGAAAGCCAGCTTTTTTATTTGCTATATTTGCACTATGCAAAATCGAAACATCAAAGAAGATATATGGTGCATATGAAATAAAATGATAATTGTAATTTGGATGAGAAATGAGGGAGAGAAGAACTGAATGAAGATAGTCTAGTAAAGACTGCGCTGACCCCATCATCTGATGTATACTGCTTTTTTGTAACATCTCTTCATGACAATTTAATTAAGATACAAACCCTACAAGGTTGGTGCAGTGAATATTAGCATTAAGATCAGAACAATCTTACTGCTCCTGACTTCATATGAAGCAATTCAATGCTTGCAGTTTCTGTTCAATTTGTTATAATGACAGTGTTTAATCATGGGCTCTACTCTATAACACACTGTTGAATTGAGGTCACACATGTGGCCATTCAAGCATGCAGCACATAATCTATAACTAAGATTTCTCTTCTGAATCCTTCTTAGCTGTACCATTAATTAACAGTACACTTATTTTAAAAATACTAAATATTGAAATATCTTTTATTTAGCTTTGATTTGCAACAAGCAATGGAGTCTGTAATAAAGCATACAATGTGTGTTTGCACTCTATTATACCACTACAATACTGCACTGGGAACATTGCTAGATGTTTAATTAGAAACCTCCTGTTATGCATCCTATGGACATATAAGAGAGGCTTCTTTCCTCTTAGGTTCAATATATGTCAGCTCATTAGCAGAACATATATTTGATGGCCTTAAAGTAAGCTCAAACTTGATATTTAACTTTACATGATAATTACACAGAATCTCTCTTATAGAGTGATACAGATTTATACAAGTTAAATACTCACAACTGCTACAGGAGCAATAATTGGACTGACAAAGTGCTAATCACCATAACCCCAATAAATGACTGACACTGCATTTGGTCAAGATAAAACAATACCCTTCTCCCTTAAACTAATGACTTTTACTGTGCTTTCTGCTGTATCTGTTGTACTATGAAAATTTCCCTATTGTTAATGCTAAATTATTTTTAATGCTATTAACATATATATTAATAACTCCAGAGCCTTCCAAAAACTTATATAAAAAGGCAATGTTTGTATATAAAAAATGCAAGGACTTCAGTGGAACTATTTACTAATACAGAGTTATTTTCTGGAGCTTTGATGGATTGCCAGTCCTTTTATACCTTTGTCAGCTCTTGTTTTATAGCTTAAACACACACGTAGCTCACAAGTGAAAGTCAGGTACTTTATGTTCATATATAGAAATGTGTTTGTATGATGCAGCAAAGTAATGAGAGCCTTGTTTGAGGTCAAGGCCATATATTCAGCGGGACAGAATTTATGCATTGAGGCCAAATGAGTCTTTAGCTCAAATCCAGTATCAAAAGCAAGTCTTTATGAATTTATCATTTCTATGTCACAACATGGCTGTGCTTTGTACAGTGTGATCCTGAATATTGCTGAACATCCATATTCTTTTTCAAGTCAACTTCCAAGGCTGGCATATGTCTTTTTTTTTTTCTCTTCAAGTACTGTTTCTTGAGAAAAGGCTTTAAGTACTAAACTAATTTTTCTTTCTCAGATAAGCATTTTGTATAACAAAATTTCAATACGTCTCAGGTCACAAACTTGTTAACCTTACACATTCATAAAAAGAGTATCTTCTGCTCCACATTTAACATTTCTGTTAACAATTGCCATCACTACAGGATTTCTGCTAATCAAAACAGAGGCCCAGGCAGAAATAATGTGATTTTCAGCGTAACTGACATTTTACCTGAGGAAGCTGGTTTGGGAAGGCGGCTGTGGAAAGGCCGTGCACCTTTGGCAGTCATGGCCGGATCAGACGTTGAGTGACTGATTACACTTTCCACGGACTCCTGGCTCTTCCTAGCTGTTGAAGGCACTTCTCGCTCAAGAGTTTTGGCTTTTACTGAAGGAGCTGAAAGAGGAACTTGCTGGGGTGCTGGAGGGACTCCTGGTTCCAGGGGTGACTCTTGCTTACAAAGGTGTCTCCCCGTCGCTCGGTTGCCCGAGTCGGGCAGGGGGAAGGTCCCAATTCCGCTGTCCAGCGTCCTCATCTGGCAGCCAGACTCTACGGCACAGGAAATCGGCGTGATGGGACAGAGCTAAAGGTATTTAAAGTCAGGGAAAGGATCTAGGGGGAAAAAAGGGCTTCTTCAAGGGAAGGCAAACATTTTGCACTTTGTGAGTGTGCTGTTACCTGGCACTGGAATGCTTTTGACACCTTGTCTAACTGAATACAGAGAAATAACCTGTTGAGGTGCAGTGAGATTAAACAAATGCTAAACATTGACACTGGCCGGCTTTGGAGCAACAGTGTGACAATGGATAAGTGGGGCAAGTCCTGGAAAAGTAATTACAGATGAAATTTTAAAATAATTTCGTTTGAAAGCCCACAGAATGTCTAGAGAGTACCAGTGTGAGGGGTGCAATATATTTCTCCCAACATCAACCCACACTCCACAAAGGTTTGGCCTCTCCACATCTGTGTTTTTTTTCCTAATTGTTTCTCACACAAGAAGGTGTTAACCAAAATGTATCACGTATTCTTACATAAAATTAAGATTTACAGAATTTCTTAGAGGTACCCATCTCTCAGAGCATCCTGCAAATCTTGGACAGCAACAGCTCTGCCTTTGTTTACCTTGTCACGCTCTGGTCCTGCACATCCCAGTTTGGCTAAGTGTCCATAATGGCAGGCAGGGATACCTTTAATACTTTTTTTTGGAAGCACTATGATCCCACAGAGCCCTCCAGCTCATTCATCCTATTGGAAAGATGCTGCATGAACCATGGAACAGGGAAAGGTGCAAGTGTAGCTGTGTGCTCACTGCTATTTAAGCAACCAGCATGTACAGGCCACCCCCCTGCCCTCTCATTCCCTATCACTTTCCAGAGACCTCCTTTTTGTTTCTATGAGACTGTTCTAAGAGACTGCGATGGCAAGGTCCTTCTGAGAGCTATAAACACCAAGGAGGGAACTTGAGCACTAATGGTTGGAAAATGAGCATAATTTAGGTTAAATGTCTGGAAACATCTCTTGACAGCAAGATCTTAAGTCTGTGGCAGAAAATCCCAAAGGAAGCAGAGGAATTTCCTTTGCTTTGAAAAATTTAAGGCTTCACTAGTCTAAAGATATACTGCATTGAACAATTGTACTCCAGCAGGAGATGCAGAACATGGCCCAAAATATCTTCTCCATCTCTATTTTATGTGTTTCTGAGTATTGACTTTTTTTATGATATGTCCAATTGTTATTTAAGTCTGTTGTAGTTAGCAGTTCTCTTTCAAGTAATTTTCATTATTTTTTTCCTCTGCAGTGTCTCTAATATTCTCAAAAATTTGGAAATATTTCTCCCCTATGGGTTTTGCCTATTTGTTTTTGAACTAAGAACATTACCACAGTAATTCTTGTTAAATATCTTCATCTCAATGGGCCTTTCTTGATAACAAGTAAGAAACTACTTACAGATAAATTAAATATGTATTTCTATTTCATGGTTCTTGAGAAAGGAGAAGCAGCCTGTATGTGTTGGAGAGGCAGAGAGACACGGAGTAAACTGAAATCATGAAAGAACACAGAAGTCTGAGGAGTCTCCCCTCTCCTGTCTGTATGTCAATGTGAGACCTGATTTGGAACCCATTTCCACAGGGAATCTGAAGGACCTTGCAGTGTTGTTTCCTTTCTTACCATTCTTGAAGAAATGAAAAAGCCATTCCCTCTGAATTATTAGAGGAAAATTAATTAGGATCAAAATGTATATCAAAAAGCAAAGCTACTTCATCTTGGCTGAGGGTGAAGTAGAAAGATGGAAATCTTTATCTTCTGAGGGTGTTTCTTAAAATGACATATGGATTCCTATTGCCCACTAATACCTTGTGTACATCTAGGAATAGACCATGAAAACAATGGCAGAGAATCAAAAGAAATGAATACTAATGGCCAGACTGCCAAAAATAGAGTCTCCTGCTGTTCCCAAAATAATTGGGAGAGTGATGGAGGAGCACACCAGTGGTATCACATGTCATTAAAAGGAAAATAGTTTTAATCAATTATAGTCTTCCTTCATAGAGACATTATCCATGATAAAGGAAATATACCAGGTGGAAAACAGATTTTTAAAACATCAAACACGGCTTAATTTTTAGTTGTGAAAAACCACAAAAGGGTCTGGTTTTCAAAGTGCTCAATAATTGGCAGCTCCCGCTGTGACACTTAGAAACGGATTTTTGGAAAATTCTGTGACTCAGCTATGTTGAACAATCCTCAAAAACCTAGTCCTAAATCCACAGGAAACCACAGCATCTTTTGTGGAATTTTATTTTTCAGTACCGAAAGTAACTAATTCACCCCAAAATCTATACAATACAATTTAAAAAAGTATCTTTCAGAACAATTTGTATTACTGAAAGAACAAATACACATTAGCTTGTGTTTTTTAAAAACTTTTGTGAAGCAAATGCAAAATAAAAAGTATTTTACACATCCCAGTGACAGCTTTCAAACAGCTTCATGGCCCATCTGATTTCATCAGCTGCACTGACACTTCAAATTACTGTTATCAGCAAGAGCTGCACAAGACTACATAATGAAAATATGTAAAAGTTAAATCTCTGCTGCTGTGACAGTACCACTCAGTAGATGAAAAATGACTCTGTGAAACATTAAAGTCTGGAAAGAGTTATATATGAGCTTGATTACTTTTGCTTGAGAATTTTTCCTGGCATACCAGCCAAATTCCTTGCCTGTTTCTGATTTTTTTCCTCCCCTTTCTTCGCCAGGGAAGAAAGAAGCTCAAAGAATGGTATTGGCTTTATAGTGGACACAGATAGACTCATCATCAGCCATTTCTCTGATAATCAGACTAGAATCAAAAGCCTGAAATAACCCCTCCTCTCCCTCTCATCATGGGGATTTGAGTCTGGACCTGAAGTCCTACTGTAGAGGAACAATTCCAAACTGAAAACAGAAACAAGGAAGAATTTCTATTTTCTGGAGGTCAAGAAACTCCTGACTGCATGGGAACCTCTTGATGACAGGGTATTATAAGAACTCATTGGAAAATTTGAGGAGAACCTTTAATGTTGAGAAGCCTCTTAACCACAGGAAAAAAAAATAAAAACCAAAAAACAAAACCAAAAAACCACTGCATTGAAAGTTTTCTGAAAGTTTTCTGAACTACTTCTTGATAATTTTCAAATTTAATATTTGCACATGCAGGATGATCCTGCAGTTCATGCAGTCCATCAGCAGAACACCATGGCAATTTGTGCTGCTGGACAGTGCTTTGCAATATTGCATCATCACTGCTGCTTCACCAACATTTTCTGGTGGCAGTAGGCCACCAAGGTCTCTTCAACAGAGCCAGCACCCAAATTAGAGATGGAACAAAAGGGATCTGTGAAAACTCTGCATCCCTCTGAGGGTCTGCACAAGAGGAAAGGGACATATGCTCAGGCTGGCATGTGTCAGGAATTCTAAAAATGAGATCATCACAGGGGAAAACAACTCTAGCAGCTCATTCTGTAGGGTTTTTTTTTTTTACATTTTCTTCCGAAATGCAAAAATTAAAGTTAGAAGTAAACATACCCCACTGATAAGAACTGACAGCTTAGAATTAATTGAAGTATTTTAGGGCATTCTCCTAAGCGTAGATAATTTAAAAATGCATCTTAAATACCAGCAACAAATCATTAAACCTAATTATTCTTCAACTTTTTTTTTTTTTATTATTTCTTCTGAAACACTTGCCACAAAAATATCAGAAACACATCAACTCTGTCTCAGAAAGCATCCTTGGTACAATTCACTGGAGACTGGAAGAGAATACCCAGGAAGCTGAGTGCTGACCTTGCTTTTGTGATTCTTCAGAACTGCTGCTCTGGTTCAGCATGAGGGTGACAGGAATTCTCCCTCTGAGCTGGTACCATGCTGCTTTATGCTGTTTCACAGCACCTTTCTCTGCTCCCCTCTTCATACAATGCATGTGAAAAAAGAATCAATTTGGGGGGAAAAATAAAAGGAAGCATAGAAAGCTACTGTGAAGGGAATTGCTTCCAGAACAACATAAAAAATGTGGGTCCAGCCCCAGTTAAGGTCTACACTGATGGCTGTGAAACAGGGTATTACTCAAAATAAGCAGTGGAGCAAAATCCATCCCACTTTTAGATTAGGGATATGTCAGCCTTTCTGATGTTGGACCTATGGTTGAGTCCTAGCACATAATGATGAGGTTTTATGAATTTCATAAAAGAGAGAGACATAAGGTGGTGACATATCTTTTAAACAAAGCTTCTGATTACATTTTTCTTCAATAATGTGAAAATATGCTTTTGCTAAGGGGGATATAATGCCACATGTTATTGCAAACAAACCTTTAACTGAATAACTGGGGACTGTTTCATAATGTTTCCTCAGGTAAAGTAAAGATTCACATTCTAATAAAGTCTTTTTATGTTGCATCCTAAATGAGTTTCACAGATGCTTAGTCTATTCACAAATCACATACAAGTCCTGCTTTAAATAGGGACTGTTACACTGCTGAGAAGTCTGTAAAATAACTCGTGGGTTTTTTTTGACCACCTATTTAAAACAATATGTGAGATATTTTATGATTCTTGAATAATCCATAAAACCTTTACAGAAACCAGAAGATGCAAAGTTTTACCCACAGAGCTAAAGTAAGGCATCAATCAGCAGTTCTATTGAACAGGTATTTGTGCATACACAGCATCACTCAAAATGCTCAGGCAATTCACCGACTTCAAATGGGGCATAACGAGAGGAGACATTTCTGGATGGTGGCACAGAGGAAAGGACTTAGAGGTTGGTGAGGAAATAATTATAGGTCCTACTGTGTTGTAACTGCAGCTCTGCCTCTCTACCCACTTGTGCCACGAGTGACAGAAGCTCTTAGAGCAGCTTGAGGGGATTGAGACTTCCAGAAGCAGCTCAACAACCTCAGCCATTCCCCACCATGGTGTTACTTATGAAACACACTGATGGCTGCCAGATGCAATTACTGCAAAGACCCTATTTCTACTTCAAATGGCACATAAACAGTTTCTATTTGGAGGTGGCAAAGTTACAGAAGGCTTTATGTTACCTACCTTCGATGACCAATCTATCTTAACATTAAAAATAAACAGCAACAAAGAGGACAAATGTATTTTATGTCAGAAAGAGCACAGGTAGCTCTACTTACATCAGGCTTTCTAGGCATAATACTAATAGCAGAGGGACATATTTTCTTTAAAAGAAGCATCCCACCTCATGAAAAATGTGGAATCCTCCTCTGTGTTCACCACTACAGCTGGTTTGAAATATTCCTCACATAAATTTTCAAGTTTTGGCCTACAAAACTGTACATGATTGACAGACATTTCAGCTGAAATCTTTAAGTATCCACCAGAATTCTCCACAGAAAGGAGGCATTTTCTGGAAAAAAATATCAGTCAAAAATAGCTCTGTATCAAGAACAGTTTTGCTGGGAAATTTCCAGCAAGCTGTTTTCAGAAGTACAGACTCAAGCCTTGACAGGTTTTGAGAGGTAAATAACACTGAATAGGCTTTCTTCAAGGAGTATCCAGGACATTAAAAATGGAAGGACGTAGTTCCTGTCAGTAACAGAATACAAGAATTCTAACAAATTACCTTTCTTTGCATTAGAAAGTTCAAGAGTTTCCACTAAGCTGTCACAGGGAACCAGATAACATCTACTGGCTTTCTTCTGGAACACAAAGGGAGTATAGTTTTTCCTAGCATTTTGAAACATGGCAAATTAAAAATTAATAGATTTTCTTTTTTTCTTTTCAGAAGAATATTTCAAATATTGATAGGTCCCTGTAAAATTCTTTTAAAAGTTAATAAACATCTTTAAGCTACATGTGGCATTGGCAGGAAGAAGTTAAACTACAGATGGCAAAACAGATCTCTTTATTTGCACATCCTTCTCTTCATCTGCAATGCTAAAGCAACCACAAAAAAAAAAAAAAAAGAAAATGCATATCTGCCAAATCTATGTCAATTTAAAGCAGATTATTCCTTCTGGGTTTACACTACAATTTGATCCAGTTGATCAAAGATGAGTGCATTATTGTTTTCTAGCTAGATCTGATGTACAGTCAGTGTGCAAAATTAAAAAACCCAAATGTTGGGGAAGAGGCTATCCAAGGTAAAACTAGAAAAGACTCAACTTTTCACAGCCCTACACTCCCATGGGCACTGCTCTGGCAGCATGGGATTATTTCCAACATATATTAAGGAAGTATAAATTGGAGGAGGACTGTGCTGTGTTATTTTCAAATGATGAAACTTCATTCATGGCTACTTGAATCTGGGATTACAATGTAGGCCTATTTATAATAACAATAAACTAAATAAATACATACTTTACCAACTTATTCAGTGTTCTTTCTATTTTCTTCCTAGTCATGCTTTATTTTGCAAAACCCACAAACTTCAATATGTCATTTATCCAATAAATTGTCAGCTGTCTTCAGTTTTCCATGACCACAATCCCATCTGAAGTGTATTTTCTGAGTTGAAACAGATAATTGCTGCCTCATTTTAATTCCAGTCCCATCTTAAAATACATTTCCACTAGTAAGTCAAGATTAACTTTAATTATTAGAGAATACTAATGATCTTGTACTCCAATTTAGCAGTTATCTATGGACCTTTTTTTTCCAACAAATGCTTCCTACACTCCTCCAGGCTTTTAGGTCTGGTTTCTGCATGCTTGTAATGGTGGCAAGCTGTGTGGAATAGTGTTGTTAAAGAGGACAAAATGAGCTGGAGAAGGAACTTGGATAATTTTTTAAATTTCCTACTCCACATCTGTGAGTGTCTATTAAATACCAAGGTGTACGTGCAGTTTTCCAGCTGGGGAAGTCTCACAGCCAGTGACACCTGGAATTATGCTCTTATATTTTCTTTCTAAAAATCTACTCACTGTTCTCTGGAGACAGGATATTAAGAATAGATACTATTTTAATCCTACTAAGAAAGATATCTTGAGACTTATAATTAATTTGAAGAGCAGCTTGAAGCTCTGTGTAAAAGGTAATTAAATGAAGACTGGGTGCAGCCTGGCTGTCAATGAAGCCGGCATAGAAATTCTTTGGGGAGCTATTCCTCTTTTCTGGTTGTATATGCCCCCTTTGGCTTTACATTGCCAATCAGCCTCACAACATTGCAACTATCCTTGAGAAAGTTACAGATGAGTAAGAGCTGAGAAGAAGCACAAGTCCTCACATCTCAAGCAAGGTGTGAATCCATGGTAAGCAACAGGTCTGCTGCCATGCAGGAATGGAGCTTTCCCAGGCTTTCTCCCTGGGCAGAGCCTTCTGTTTCCCTCAGAACCCTGAAATGTGAAGGTTGGGAGCCAGCAATTGCACAGTCTCAGGAACACCTTCCTGGGGAGGGCTCATTCGAGGTACAGGTGGGTGCTCCCCTTCCAACAGGAGACACATCCCAGCTCTCAGAAATCCTGCCTGTAAACAGCAAAGCCCAGGACAGGATGGTTTGTTCTCTACCCAGGTGCTAAGGGCTGCCTCAGCCATGCCTTTTCCATGTCACCACCAGGCCTTTATCTCTCTCACCTTATGCCCCAGTTCTTCACATTAAAACACAGAGCTAATCCCACTTCTCCATCCCTGGAGTGCTGCCATGAGGATAAATAAAGGACGTGGATGTTTGGCAGTCAGAGCATAGCCCACCTGCAATCCCTGCCATGAAAAGTGCTTGTGCACAGATACCTCCACTCAGCTTTTCTGGAGGTTGTTCAGGAATTAACAGCGAGCTGCAAAATACTTACAAACAGCATTAAGATTGGGGTTTTGCTGGTATTATTAGAGGCAGCTGGTTTATTTTAAGAATAACTGCATTAAACCACAGTTAGAGAAGTGAAGAGGTCACACTCAGCATCTCAGAGACATGGGCTGCACACGGTGCCCAGGGGAGCATTTGGCTGTTCCATGTAGGGCTGCTGCTCACTGATGACTGGGCTGGAGGCATTTAAGGATAACAGGATGGAAGCACTGATTTACTTGTTGTTAAGCAACTCTCTTATAAATTGGAGTTTGGTTTCACTCACAGTGAGATGCTTTATTTGATTTTCTATTCCCAACAGATAGGACTAGGGATAGTGCTTTAAGCAAAAATTCTGTTTCTGGTAAACATGGACCAGTTTTTAAGTGCATAGGAATCTCTGGGTTTTGCAAATGCACTAGACAACATGCTATATTTATTTTGTAACATCGCTGCTTTTTGTTTGTTAGTACAAAAAAATACTGAAATTAAAGCCACATTAATATTACATGAAGCTTTAAATAATTTATTTTTAGTTTTTCTCTGCAGATGGCTTTACTTAAGGGTACTGCTAATAATCACTTAAAATATAGATATACACCTGAAAAAAACGGATTTTATTTCTTAATTAATGTAAACTTATTAGCAGAGTGAGAGCACAAAGCTTTAAGTAACTTTGAGGTGTACTATAATCCTTCCATTGTGGTACCCAAGTTCAGCTCCTCCAAACCATCTGAATAAATGTGGAACTAACTGGAGGCAAGCAGGAGCTCGTAAGAAACCATCACAATTTGAAGCCAGAAGAACGAAGTGAGATTTTTTTTTTTTAGGAATTCTGTTTTTTGCAAAAAATGCATGCCATGTTATGTGGTGCTACAAAAACACCATTAGGATGACAGCTTTGAAACAACATACTGCACCTCTGCTTGTTAAAGAAAGGAAGTAAAGACATTATTCACTGCAAATATATTGGTTGATTTCCTTTTCTTTTCCTAACAGTGAACTGCCCAAACACAGAGAAATTGAGTTACTCTAGTATTAAAAAATAGGCACTAATTGTGTAGGTATTATTTCTCTCTTAGAGTGATTTTTTTTGAAGAGGCTGTTTTCCTGTGATCTCCAATGATGACTAATTGCATAATCATATGTCAACAATTCAGGTGTCAGACTGAAGACATGAATCAAAGCTCAAACTCAATTAAAAATGGCAAAAAATTAGCAATAGGCATCCTATCCTCAGAGTGAGAATCTGGAAAGGCATATGCCAATACAGATCAAACTTAACTGATAATTCAGATAAAAACGTATTTTTTCATAAAAGTTATACTAGATTTCATTGTAGTAAAGGAGCATAAAGTCCCTGTGAGCACAGATGAAACATGCTTACAATAACACATCCTCCCTTGAAATGCTTTTAAGTTTGCTCAGTTGTACTTCAGCTATATGAATTAATGGGAGATGCATTACTGAAGTTTCATACACACATCCATAGATGGCCCTTGCCAGGAGCAAAAAAACCATGTAAAGTAAAAAAGCTTTGAACAGAAGGACTCACATTGACATAGGGAATACCTGTGTGCTGTCCTGTAAAAGGTAGCATAATCAGGCACAGTCCTGATTTGAGTGATAAATATGAATATAGATTTGGCTAGACTGTAAAGTACTGTAAATCAACACAGCAGCACCAACATCAGAGTGGCAGAACCTGGCCATCCTGTTTAATTGACATTTTAAGCCTGAATGAGACCAGCAGATTCTCAGTAACTTGAATAATAATTAGACTGTATCGTGTATATAATGAATAAAGGGACATACTTCTCATTCTAGTGATAAAATTTGGTATTTCTGGGAGAGGAGATGCAATGACAGAGAAGGAAATTAACTGCAAATCACTGTGGCTAATAAGGAAGTGTTGAGCCAAAATATTAATTCTCTCCACAGAGGGAAGACAAGCTAGACAGTAGGCAGCAGCAGAGCTGTAGAAGAAATGGCAATTAGACAAATGCTATGTGTACAATTAGACAAATGCTATGTGTACTATCTTTGAAGTACAAAGAAATGATTTGTCTTTGCCAGACTGTGAAGAAGGTAAACTGACATAAATTAGAAGACATTAATGGATGTTAGTTTCTTATTATTCACATTGGCAAGGTTCTCCATCATCCTCACAAAAATACAAGTATCAACTAGAAAAATGTGCAGAAAGTTTCTCTCTGTTATCACAGGCTCCTCCAGACTATCACTTCAAAATCAATCCCTGCAGCAATGCCCAAATGCCAAACAAGTCAAGAACACAGCACAGCTGACACTATTCATCCTGTTTCTAGAGCTCCAAACACACGTAATGCCACTCCTCTCTCAGCTGTCTGTTCTGCAGTGTAGCTTGTTCACCTTCTCACCCATAAAAAACCACACACAAAAAAGCAGGGGTTTAATTTGACAAAGTTCCACTGAGAATGTGCAGAGCAACTCAGTAGTAGGAAAGGATATTTAGCCAGCTTTATGCACCAGTGTGAGTATTTGTGATGAGCAATGAGCAACAGCAGGACCACACAACATCTTCAGCAACACAAATACTGCAGCACAGCAACATGGGACTGCTCAATGTTATGTAAAATCTCCCAAAGAGATGGCACACTGGGCAGGGACAGATGTAGAATAATATCCTTGAAGATTTAAAAAACTTGACTGATGAGGTCCCTGAGCAGCACTTCCAACCTTAGGGGATGTTTCTACACACAGGACAGTCAGTTCTTGCAGTGCCTGCTAGTGATTAAACCAGATTTCCCAGCAGTGATGACTCATTTTTGCTGCTCTGGTTCAGAAAAGTAAGTAAACAACAGCCACAGGTCATTTCAATGGTGTTGAAGGATCAGAAAATGAAGATTTTGGAGTACAAAAGGGGAAGAACAGTGCTTGATAATTGCATGGAAATGTAAATGCTTTGGGGATACTACATGGAGGCAGTAAATGGCATAAATTTAGAGAGACTGACTGAGGTATTTTGGTAAGTCAAAATACAAATGGAACTGTTCTGTTTGTGCACATTCAGATGTGCCTCCTGTCTGTACAGTAACACCATGGTAGATAACATTGTGATAGTCTCTCACATCCTTCAGGACACTTGTGGCATTATAGTTTGAAGCTTCTTTGCTTTATTTTGATATTTTTTTAATGAATAAGTTTGGATCCCAGCATTGCTAGAGGCAAGCAATTTATTTTACTATTTATCAATTCATCATTGTTCTAGCAATTGGGAACTTAGCCCTTTGGATTAACAGCCAAGCTGGAAGCTGGTTAGATATGGCAAGTGAGCAGATTTTTAAGTTGCCTGCTGTGCTGAACTCCATTTCAAGGCTCTAGCACACTTGCTAAGCAACACATCCAGCACCTACAGATCTAACACCAACCTCTCACCTTCCACGTGCACACAAGGCTTGGGAAAACAGCTTTGGTATAATGTGCAAATAAATCCATGCATACCTGTCCCATTGCTCATATAGGGGGTTAATGAAAAATCTAATACTCTATCACAACTTGTATCAAAATGAAACATTTTGCAGATGTGAAATAAGAACAGACCTGCTGGAAATGGATTCACTGACAACTGGTTTTGCTTGATGACTTCTACAGACAGCAACCTCACAGCTAGAGACTTCTAGGCATTCCACAGCTTTGCTCAGTGGTGATGGGGAAGATAAAGCAAACGATTTCCCTTTATCTGAAAATGTGCAAATTAATGATTCAACTGCTGTATCAGTTATGATTGCTAAATGGTTCTTAACTTCCATCAATGGCCTGATGAAAGGAATTCATGCTGACAATGATAAATTGTTTTCTCAGGCATTGAGACTTCCTGACAAGAGAGGATTTCTTTTGAGGTTAGAAGACACTAAGCTGAATATTGTTCTTCATTACATGCACTGGAGGCACCCAATGATTTGCTGAGCATTTAAGCAAATTGTGGCTTATCCCTTTGCCTCTCCCTGGTGACGTGGATCACCTCCCTTTACTGAATGCACAGGCTATAACACAGTAAGTTTGCTCACCATCTCTCCTCTCTCACTTCTCCTGCTACATTTATCTCAGTAATCCATTACAGACCTCACATAATCTGTCTCCAGGTTTTGAGGGCTCTTTAATGTAAATGTGTTTGCTCAAATACATCACACTTAATGGACATGCTTTAGGACGATGCATGTCAAATTTAATGTATTTACCACATTAATCAGCCTTGTTTCCTTTACATTTATTTCAATTCCCCAAGAATGAGAAAACATGAATTTAATAGCTGTTTGCTTAGTACTCCAGTAAAACACCCAGTTTCAGTAGTTTACATAATGGTGGACAAAACCAAGTGTTTGGTTTGGCAGAGGGGGGTGTCCAATATTTTTTTTTCTCTCATTGGAAAGTTGGTACAAGCTTATTACAAGCAGAGGGACTGCTATTGCTTTCAGCAAGCTTTAGTATAAAACATTAGATAATTTATATAACTAAGCACTTAGACTATGTACATTAAATGGTGCATTCAGAAATGAAATGTGCAACATAATTTCTCAGTTCCAGTGTTTATCAGATTTAGATTTCAGAAAGAAAACAAGAGAAAAAAAAAGAAAAGGCAGATGGCACTGGAGCAAGGATCTGTTGGTTAGAAAGGGTTATAGGTATGGATAGAGAAAGGCTCTGAATGGTAGCCAGGATTTGTGCTTGTCCACACAAGCAGTGACCACCAGTTTCAAATGATGCAGGTGAACACACATGAGGAGAAAGGTGAGAAAATGGATCTATTTGTGGGAAAAAAAATATATAGGAATCAGGAAGAAAAGAGCAGGCAGAAACAAATTTATCTGGAGCACTAGAAAGAATGCAGGCCTTCTCATAGAAAAGTCTGCTCATGAAGTGGGTTTTCTTATTATCATATATATAATTTCACAGTATGGCTACTGGGTGCTGAATAAAACAATGTCAGAATACAAAAGCCAAGGTTTTCCTCTTTAGTATTTGATATGTCAATACAAATAATTGTAATGCTGACATTTCAAGTCAAACCCACCTCTATCTGCAAAGTTACATGTTCTACCTTTGCTATCAGTATGTGTAAAATTATTATCAAGGAGCTGGCAACTTATCTATAAAACTTACTGTGAAGGACTTTCCTGCTTTCTACTGAAAATGGGCTTTGAGCACTTTGCTGCATATAAAGCTTAAAGGAGGGGATTTTAAAACACAATGCAAACACATTAAAAAAAATACTCACTATACTTCCTCTTTGGAACATGAAGCATCTGAGGGATTCAATCAAATGCTCCCTAAAGAAGACAAATCTCTAAAAAGTTTATTAAAAATAAAAAAGTTTCCTTTTTTTCTGACCAGATTGCCTTTAAATTACGCTGCAAAACCCTTCTGAAAGATTGTTCTTGGAAAGCAGAAAAAATGATGAGAAAACCTTGATAAAACCTGCCATAAGGCAGATGATTATCAAGAACTTCAATGGATTTGAGTGCTGGGCTACAGGCAGAGCTACAAAAGCATCCCTTGCCCTCAGTGTGTGTTTTTGTTCTGGCACAAAGCACCAAAGTCTACAGTGCACTTTTAATGTTGCTTTAATAATGTGGAAGCCCAACCCTTTACCTAGCTAGAGACTTTTCAAAACCCTTTTAAGTCTGAAGACATTTGCTCTGTATTATCTACAAGGTTCCCATTTGACACTGGATGAATTCATTTAGAGCAACTGACCTGGACCTCTAACGAGAATTCGACAAATATTAGTTCCACGTCCTCCTTCAAAGTTTCAAGAATTCTGGCTACATTTATCTTCATAATCTTTGCCCAGCTCTGAATTTCACTTGGAATTCTCCAAACAAATGACAGGGTTCAATGCACAGTTAGGTAATTTCCAGGAACTGTGAATCTTTCTGCTGTGGATTCTAACCCCAGCCTGCCTCAGGCATTTAACTCCCCACACAACTGCAGTAGGAAATACCTTGTGCTTCCAGTGGAGCAGGCAGCACCAATAACACCCAGATGGATTTTGGATTGCTATGACCAAATCTCCTGTTATCAAGTATTTGCTCCCTAGAGAACACACAAGAAACTTCAGGTCTATTCAGATTGTTAAAATCTATTTTATTCTTAGCAGTGATGTTATTTTGATGAAAAAATCTACTTGCAGTGCTGCCTCTTGTATCCAAACAGGCTTTTCTTATACAATGAATCTGACCTTTTAGCTCAATCAATGACATATTAAATATAACATTTGAAACCAGAAGCTTTCCAGTTCAATAAAACAATTCCTTCAGATGAACTGCCCATGCTTCCACGTACTCCCTGAATTTCAGTGCTTTAGACCAGAAAGGTTTGATTCACTTATGTTGCTAAGGATGGAATGCCTGCTGGAAACCCACAATGGAAAATGAACACATTCACACATTGAAATATCTGTGACAAAAAAAAAAAGAAACCCTCTTTCTTTTTACTGAAACCTGAGTGTAAATTTAAGAACAGACTTGAAACTTTCTCAGACACTTCTTATCATCCTATTTAAGCTGAGGCTGTGTTTTGTGTGAAGCTTGAGTATATCATTAGCAAAAAGCTTATTCCATGCTGACTTGCTCTTCTTGCAAAATTTCACCCATTTGGGGTAACAGAAATGGAAACTGGACCCAGAAAAATTATTATCATGCAACTTTCAAACTGGTGTTTGATAAATCACCAGTGCTGCTGTCTGCGAAAATGGCACATTCTGTCTTTCCCTTCAGCCTCAGCAGAGGTTCATACCAACACTGAAGAATGATATGATTAATTACAACTAAATTTCCTGTTCATTACAGATACATTCCCAAAAAGAAAACAGCCTGTTAATTTGTGTATACCCAAAAATACTGTGGCTGCATACCCGTATTCCCACATAAAGCTGTTTGCAAGAATGAATTCTTCAGTAATTAGCATTTGTTTGCTTGTGCCATGGATTTTTGGCTTCTCCCTTGAAGCTGTTTATCAATGAAAATTCTGAATGCATTTTAATTAATACAATCACACTTTTCCAGGAGTAGCTGCTAATTTGAAACAGCAGTTGAAATATGAAATATTGAACTTTTTAACAAATGCTTTGTTAAGAAAGACTCTCAAGAAGTCCAGTTATTACATTCTGTATATAAAGGTGTCATCTGTAACTGTCTTGTAAGATTTTGGGTCATTGTGACAATGGGGAAATTCAAGACAAATAATGACACTTCTGCTCCCTTGGGGGGAAGAGGATTCTTTTTCTTTGTAAAAAGAAGGTGCCTTTTTTTATGTTTACATGGGAACAATACTGGAGCTTGACACATCATCTGTGCATTCAATAAAGGAATTGTATTTATAGGAATACTTGAAGACCGTGCTGTACCTCTCTGAGCTGGGGAGTCTGTCATGACATGAAGAGGAAGTCAACCTTTTCATCACGTCCTTTCCTCTTAGGTACTTCAGCATTTTCCACTTCATCCCTCTTTGAAAACACAACTACTTTACTGCAAAGGGCTTGAGGGAAGAGCTCTGAGGATGACTGGACTTCAAAGGGATACTCAGGTCTGCTGTCTGTGGGGGTGGGAGCACTGGCAGCGTCTCTGCTTCCTCACTGACACCTCAGCAAAGGCAATCCAGCGTGTAACATATTTCAAAAGACTTTCAAAATGCCTTAAATATATTTTAAAGAACAACACAGCACAATATAATGACTGCTTCATATGGAAATGATCATGTGTTTCTGAGATATAAGTATATGAGGAGGGAAATTGTATGGAACTGGGTATTGTTGCTTTCCTTCAACCGAGCAAATCTGAAGAGCCAGCAAAATACTTAAATTGGTTTAGATCAGAAACTGACAATTAAAAACCTAGCAACTGGTATTTTACACATTTTTTTGATTCATACCCAGGAGTATCTCACTGTTAGAATGTGATGAACCAGAATTATCTCACATGACACCTACCTAGAGGACTGTTATTAGTACCTTGTTTATGGGTTAGCTGGGCAGGACTGCTGTCATTTTAGTCATTTTAGTGACAGCTACAGAAACATATGCTTTTCCTGCTGCATGAAAAACATTTTCCCTGCTTTATGATAGCTTTTCTACCATACACTCAGCTCCAAGTCTGTTTTCATAAAACCCAGTAGAATAAATGCATTAAAATACAGCTAAAAATCCACAGCAAACTTTGTTTTCTGAGGAAACAAGGGAAAATGGCCTTAAGCTGATGGAAAGTGGATTCAGGAATTAGCAAGAAAGTCTTTACTGTAAGGGTGGTGAGGCCATGGAACAAGGTAGTGAGAGAAGCTGTGGCTGCATAGAGTTTCAGCAGGGAAAAAAATCAGTATCATTCTATGAAAACTTTTCTATCAGAAAAATGTCAGAACCTCTATTAAGGAATTTTAAAAGCATCTGACAACCTGCTCCATAACCACATATGTCCTATCAGAGACTTGCATTTGGTGCCTGTGGGAGGAGCAAAATATTAATACTCTCAAAACCCACCAGAACTATATATTACAGGATACAATAACAAATAAAATATCAAAATATAGCAACTAGGCCTCAGCCACAATCACCAATTACACTGATGAACACGGATGCTCTGGAGTCTTTTTATGAAAAAAAACCAAAACCAACTAAAACATGCCAACAGTTTGGTTTTTTTTTTTTTTTTCCAGTATCTAGATAAAAAAATTGAAACATTTCACGATTCAAAGTAAAAGCTTTGAGACTTTTCGGGATAGAGGCAAAGGAGTTATTTCAGTATGAGGAAAAATAATTTTGCACAATCTTAGGCGAGGTGTTCTCTGCTGGGCAATTTCTGGTAACAGAAAATAAGTCCTTTATGCACAGCACGAGAGGCATGAATTTCTGTTTGCAGGGCTAGTGCCTACCCACTGCCAGAATGCCCTCAGAGCCTTACACTGCACAAAGTGCTTCTTATTCAGCTGTTGTCATGGAGCCAGGTTATGGCTGAGTTCTCAGAGAGGGAAGAGTTTAGGGATCTTTCCTTCAGGTAACACAGCCCGAGTTTGTTTGTCTGAATTTGGGACTGAAAGGGCTGTGCAAGTCAATGAAGCATGCAAACATTTTCCTCCTACCCCCAAAAGAAATGTGTTTTGACATGATACCTCTGTTTGGACTTGGTGGGTTGGCAGGACCAGTGAAATGAGAGATTCTGGCAAGAAGAAATGGAATCAGATTTTAACTTTTTAATGAAATTTTTTACTGCAAAGGGAACTTGCTAAAGGTTAATTTTTTTCTTGTTCAGTCAGTTGTTTATATTTGTGACACACTGCTCTAATACAAACCTCAGACTTCTTTTTCGCCCTCCATTGCCTATTAAATATTTTTACATGTACTGAGATTAAAAATTAGTATCTGCTAATCATGAGGCAGGGTGGATGGTGCTACCCTTCCACAGCAAAGGCAACTTTATTTTCAATAACAGCTTTAAAGTCTTTTGAACAGACACTTGTTTGCTGTTCCTTGTGGTTTAGTTTATCACAGCAACTATTCTGCTATTTAAATTTTATTCTGGATTTTACTAGTTCAGGGCCAGATGACAATTACACTATGTCAGTGTTATTCACACGGAAGGTGCCATGCACAGCAGCCTTTATGTTAAGCCACTCTATGTAACCCACTCTTCTTGGAGGCTGAAATGATCTTTCATTACCCAAGATGTACTTATCTCATGCATTTGATGAAATCTGGCTATTCAGGAGCTAAATGAAGGCTAAAGCTGACATAAGGGGGCAAACAAACAAAGTAATGAGAATTAAACAGGTATTTTTCACAAGAACTGACAGCAATAAAATCCAGTGTAAAATATAATTCTGTACCTATCACATGACTCTGACATGTAGTCCTTGTCATGGTGTCCTCCTCTTCTTCTTGCAGGTTTTCTGTGACTACTTTAGCCTGTACATAGTGCAACGACAAAAGTGAAGAACATCTGTGACTCTGTTTATGTTGCTTCATGACAACTGCAGAATATTTTTCAGAAATAAACCAGAGTAAAGTTACATGGCAGCTAAGAGTGAAATATATAACCTGTCTTATTCTATGAATGATATCTGATGATAACAACTTTAATTTTATTCAAAAGCACAACATGCAGCAATGAAAAATATCCTTGGAAGATACACTTCTTCAAAATAAAAACCTAATATATGGTGTGGTATCTCTTTAGTTCTGTTTGCAAACACTGAAGTTTGGTGTTGTTATTTCCACCCCTGTTTAAAAGCATTTGTTAGCTAGATAGAGAGAAAAAATTAATTTAAGAATGCAGTACACTCTAAGGGCCTATGTGTGGTAGGTATTAAAGTTTGTGTTATTCAAATCCCTCAGATATTATGTTTTTTTCCAAGATATATCCTTGCCCTGTTCTGCATTCCTATTTCCCAGGTGTACAGATAACCTGAGTCCCTCCCTAGCACACAGTGAAATCCCCCTCCATCACGTGCCATCAGTGGCCACAATTCCATTTCAAGGACATATTTTTCTGCCATGCTACATAAATCAAACAGGAATAAATACTTCCTGGGTGATGAGAAGAGGAAAAGCAGCACCACAGAAAAAAAATTGCTTTCAATATCTCAGGGATCTCAAATTATTTGCTAATCACTCTCTGCTGTTTTAAACTGCTTACAGCACGCTCACACTAACAAGAGCACATTTTGTAATCTAAACCACTGGAATTTATAATCATTTCCATGACATATCTTTGATCAGAGTGTAAATCCTGCTTGCTGGGTTCCACAAGTAGCCCTGTTGACCTCTTGTGAGCAGCCAAAGTATGACACCAAAGACTTGCTCTCCAGATTTTTAAAAGTGCATTTATCATCTCTTAATCCTAGGGATTTGATTACATCTTTTCTTTCTTACGAAATGCCTCTCTTCCACCTATGGGAAAATGAGGAGGAGAGTGTTCATTTGGCACCCAGCTCCAGGTGGAAGAGTTTCTCACATTTGCACAGGGCATGGCCAAGTGCTGCTATGACATTTCATAAAGTTGAGACAGATCCATGGGTGTTCCCCAAACACCCAGAATGCACACACCGAGTGCCACACAAAACTCCTGGTGCCTTGGGTTTGGTGCCACGTTTCCACCTCACAAAGTGAAACCTGGGGCTGTTCTAAATCACACAGGACTGTAATAAAATCACAAAGATGAAATGAAGCAGTGCAGCACAAAACCCTAAGCTCCAGCCAAGGACATGAAAAAGTACTGGAGAACATGGAATATCCTTGGTGTAGGCTAAAGTGTTATGTATTTCTGCTGGCTGGCCTTTAGAACAAAGTGCTTTTTTGATGAACACTAACGGGAAGTGTATCCCTCTGAAGGTGAATGCACAAGGCCACCATTGGTGGAACACTGCTTTTTCCATAAATTCAGTGCCAGTCCAGCAATAACATTCTTTGCATGAACAGAAATCAGAGGTAATTGGTGCATATGTTATGGCATAATAGTGCCTCAAGCCTTTACCTGGCACATCATAAGAAAAGTGATTTAATCATCAAAAATTAAATAGCTTTTAAAGGAAGAGATCTTGCTAGAAAATTAATGTTAGAAACTGTTCTGGCCAGGATTTAAAGCAGCAGCATATACCTGATAAGCAGTTTGGAAATACAGCAGCTTCTGCACTGAACCGTATGACTGAGTGCACTTTGCATTGTTCAGAAAAGAAAAGAAATCTTCTGGTTTAGGGCTTTTAAAAAGATTTATGCTGCTTTCTCCAAAAGCATTAATTTTATCTTTTTATGAGGAAAAAAAATGCGCAACAGGCCATGCTAAGGCATGTGACTGTTTTCAGTCACAGCTATCTCCCAGCCCTTTGCAATCTGCTGCAAAGTAAGAAGACAGCAAACAATAACTGGAAATGACAGTAATAAGATTCATGAACTTCGAATTTAAAGACTTTGCATTGTTTTTATTTTAGAAGTTTGGAGGACGAGATGAAATACCACATATTGAGGAATCTTAAGGAATCTTCCATAAGTTAGCATTAATAACTGTAAGCACATTTTAAATCTCGTTATTCTAGATGCCATCAGTCTTTTGGCACTAGGTATTTCTTTCAGGAATTAAATGCCACAGTAAACACAATATGAAACTCAAAAAAAAATGAAACATATAAATGTAACTTAATCTTCAAAAACCATAAAAAATACTTTGTTTCCCTGCTAACAAAAGTGCATGGTGTAACAGAAGTAATGACTATTCACCATGACTAATATGTCCTTAAAAACTATTTTCTCCATTATTTATGTACATTAAGAACAATCTTTGTAGTTCCTTCACAAAATGAAGTGTGTTTCTTTAAGATATACTTAAAAGACTATTATTGCAGCATTTAGAAAGACTTCACAAAATGACAGACAAAAAGCACAGCAAATTATTGCAGCATTAGAAAATAATAAGAAGGAAATTGTAGAAGCAATGTGTAGAGTTTTTGTACTTCTGTACAGTGAAGAAAGCTGTCAAGACCATATTAAATGGGGCATAGTTAAACTGAGAGGCTCTGATAAGGGGCTCTGCTCTGCTATCTAAGTTCTAGATCAGTTGGATTGAATTTCCTGCATATTGCACATTTCCAGACTTTCATTCTCTCTCTTTCCTTTCAGTGACACTACAAGGACAGCCTTAGATATGGTTATAATTTGTGGTTTTATAATGCAGGAGACATCTACATTTTCAAAGCAGAGATGATACCAGAGGAGTCAGGAGGAAAGTTTTCAAACACATTCATTTTGCATATGTTCCCTGTAAGTTTTTAAAAAAATGACCTTGCAGACGCTCTCAGCAAAGATGTCTGTATTCAAATAAAAAAAAATTGCCTGAATTTGAAACTATGTATGGAATGCCTTGACCTCAAGCATCCTCAACATCAGCCTTAAATGCAGAAGTTTTTCATTTCCCATTACAAAGTTTTTTGCAATGCTCCCAGAGAATTTGTATTTCAGATTCCCCCAGTTGTATGTGCTTCACTTCAGTAACTCAGTTCTATCAGAACAACAAAAGGAACAGCCTTAGCTTCAGAGTAAGTATTATATTTGGCATAAGTTTCCAGGCTGTTGGTTAAAATTGTGGTTATGGTTAATAATAATCATAATAATATGGACAAGACAGCTATCTCAGTAATGAGGAAAGAATGCTATAGGGTTAAAAAGCATTTCACTTCTCCTTGTGCTAGACTTTAAAACATCATGGGGAAAGTCCTTGCTAGGCAAGACACTGCTCATTAAATTCTAAGGTTAATTAGAAGAAGCTTCACCAGGAAGGGCAGCCCTTCAGCCTGACTTTAGGTTACAATCCTGAACTCTGTGTGAACACTTAATGTATTAAAGTTAGTACAGAACCAAACTCTAGCAGCTAACAGAAAACAGGGTAATTTTTCTTCTACGTTACAACATTCCTCCTTCTCTGAGTAAATTAAATTATCAGGTACAGTTAGTACCTTACTGAAGTATAAAACTAACTACAGGCCATTAACAGGGAGATTTTTAATGGCACAAAGTGAGATGCAGGTCCAATGTATGTTTTTGCTTTTGAACATTCCCTCTTAAGTGAACAAATATTCCCAAATGTGGTCAAATAATTTGCCTTTTCCACATCAGCAGTGTACTTTTTAGGCTTAACGACTTCTATAATGTTCAGAGGAATGCTCAATACTGCCATGCAATTTTAAGGGAAAAGGGGAAAACAAAATAAAAAAAATGGTCCTATCATTTCACTCTACTACAGTATGATTATAGCATCATTGTGCATATATCTTCACTGGAATTGAATTGCCAGCAGAAGCAGTAAAATCTTCATGACTATCTGTATAATGTGGCCTATAGCCAAGCTGCCAACTTTTGTATTAATTCACAATCCTCTAGCTACACAACATCTTATATATAAACAGTTATTATCCTGTTTGCCTGCAATGGCAATAAGAAACACATCCAGAAGTTAAAAAGAAGGTAATCATGTTTTCATGTACTGAAGCACTTACCAGGGTCTGATTCTGCATTTCCATATCAGCTTTTGTGTTGCTGTTTTTCCTGTGGTTTCCTTGAGAGCTGATAGAGTTGCCATGAAGAGAGGAGCCCTGGGAGCTGCCCTTCGACACACTCCTGTAGGAAACATTATTTGATCCACTTTCTGTCTGCTGAGCTGCTTTCTTATCAACTCTGCAGGTAGAGAGTGATTCCTCTGATAAATTGCACTGCCCTTCTTCAATCACTCTACTTTCCCATTCCTTTAATGTTTAAAGTAACCTCTCTGTATCTTTCTGTCTCTAGACCTTTGAGTGATAAATGTTTCTAACTAGCCTTGATCAAACCTGTCACTTGCAATTTCAGGTAGTATATCAATTTAGCCTTTCACATGTGATGATTTATATTATATTTGGGACTGCTGTGGGGCAAATGTGAAAACACAATATGCCCATTGCTAAGTTCTTCTGTGACCAAAGGTTGTGAAAGCTGAAAATGTAATTAATTCTGACAAGTTACCAAATATGTGTTTTCTGGATACAGTACAGGAAGATGGAATACATTAAAACATGTAACTAATTACCCTTTATATTTACACACCATCTGCCTAGATTCTTGATTCTGGAATAATTTGAATTATCAGCTTGGATGTGACTTGCCTATCTTTAATTTCAAAGACCAATGGTTTGGTTAAAGTAACATGAACAAAATTATCATCTCATTGTTAATACTTTTTTTTTTGTCCCAACTGTGCACCTACTGTTTGCTACTGTGCATTCTTAGCACAAAAAGAACATACATTGAACTTCACATCTGGGTATCTGTAGAGCTACATAGACATCAACACATCCCAAACTGTGTTCTGGAGTTTTACCTGTTTAAGAGCTCTCTCATAAAGCTGTCTTTTGGTGAGTAGGCAGCTGTGGTAGAACCTCTGACTTGTTCACACTCAATCTCACTAGGAGAGTCTTGGGAAGGTGTCATGATTTTGTTCTCCAAGGCTAAAATGTCACCATTGTCAGCTTTCCTGTTAATTTGATTTTCTATTTCACAGTGTTGCTCAGTTTTCTTCTTTTCTTTTCTTCTCTCTAATTTTGCCTGCTTAATTCCAAATCCTGAAACTTTTGCATCCTTTTTTTCCACCTTAGTTTTAGGAACATCAGTCTTCCTGCTACTCAGTGCTGGGAGCTTACTCTTTCGGAAGCCAAACCAACTGGCTATAGAAGGCCCAGTCTTTTGTTTCGTCTCCACAGTGGGGGATTTTGTTTGTCCCTGACCCTTCTGCACATTTTCTTGAATGCATAACATGACTTTCTCCTCTATTGTAGGTTGCAGGGATGGTGAGCTCAAAAGATCATTAACCTTCTCAGAGGTTTCTGCTAATTTTAAAGACATTTGCTGTCTTCGTGACCTTGCTGCTTCCAGTTTATGAGGACACTTTACTCCATCAAAGCTTTGGAAGGACAAAATTTGTTTGGAAGATACAGTAGCCGAGGCTTCCAACTCCAATTCTCCTGACAGAACACTTTTTTTACCTAGAGCTTCATGCTTAAAGCTTTCAGTGCTTTTCTCACTCTGCACAGATAGACTGCGTGCCTCTTTCTGAGAAAATGGTTTGTTTCCATCACATTTTGAAGTGCTGTGAAACTGGTCTACTTTTTGAGATGATCTGAAGGGCAATTTGCTTGGGCTTCCATGCTGGCTATTACAACTATTCATATTTCCAAGAGAGCCTTGTCTAGGACAAGAGTTCTCTGTGGGTTTAGTAGTATATAAAAGAGTCTCTGCTGCCTCTCCTGTCCCAGGAGTAGCCTTGATCTGAAGCCCTTCCATGGCTGAGTTCTGCCTTGTTAGAGAATTCCCTCTGTCAGAAGTGTTTGTGATAATCTGAGTCCGTACTTTCCCAAGACCTTCAGTCACAGGGGCAGATGGCTTCTCCCCCGTGTGGATGCTGAAACTCTGACTACGAGCTTTCGCCCCGTTCATGCCCAGAGCTGGCTTCAAGTGCGACTTGTTGCCAGAAGAAACAGACCTCTTAACTAATTTGTTTTCTAATCCATCTCCTCTGTCTATCACCAAGTTGCAGCTTTCATGTGAATGAGCTGATGCTGAATCCATACTAAGTCCCACAGCACAATTATTTTTCACTTCAGGATCAGACCTGGAGTCCTTTAATTCCACATCCGTTGCACCTTTGGTGGCTGCACGCACCGACTCGCTTTGCTTGTGCTTACTGGAACTCACATTACTTTTGGAAGCTGCATTTATACTGTCTTTTTCCTGCTTCCCTGGAACAGTAGAGCTCTTGCGGAGAAGCTGGGGAGATTTGACAAACAATTTCAGTCCTACAGGGAGACGGGTTTTCATTCCTCTCTCATTAGAGCTCTGAGAGGCGTGTGCAGCATCAGCGGCATGAAACAGCGCTGACGGGAAATTGTTTACCTGAGATAGCAAAGGCTCACTTGTGCTCGTCGTATGACATTGAGGAGTTGTGGGGAGAATGTTTGGCATCTTTTGTAGCTGATCCAACCCACTGTCACTGGAAATATTGTTTTTGCTGGAATAGGTTTCTTGTGAAGGAGTCGTTTCCAGTGACGGACAGCCTAGAGAAAAGGACCTGGCTGTTTGAAAATCTGTGCTGGAATACTCACGATTCCTGCGGAGACCCACCTGATTAGGGTTTTTTGGGCAGACTTGCCTTGTGGAAACTTTGGAAAGTCCTTGGCATGCACTGTGGGATTGCTGAGATGTGCATTTATTTTGCATAATTCCTTCTGCATTTTCTTGAAAGTAAGATAATTCAATTTTGGCCCCAGAAGATACATTTTTTGCTTGCATTTCATGACTAGATTGATTATGAAGGCCAGAGTTCACAGTTCCTTTTAATGGAGATGATTTTAGTACATTTTTTGCTGTTTCAGTGGGACCAGGTCCTCCTAACTTTACTGCTAGAGGTGGAGAATTAGCATAATTAGGTCGAATCAACAGGGATGTTGACCTGCCTGGAGGAAGGGGTGGGGATGGAGACCGGGCTTCTACAGTAGCTAAACCACAATGAAAGTCTCTGGTAGGAGGTTCCCCATAGCTGCTGGGCTCCATAAGGTGCTGAGGCAACAGTGGTGATGCTGGACTCTGACTCTTTGGACACTTGGACCCATCTCCTCTGCCAGGACGTTTCAAGTCAGGCAGGGCATGGGCAGGGGGCTTTGGAACCTGAAATTCGACTTTTGAATCAAAATGACGAGGTGGGCTTTGAGCCTTTTTGAATTTTGAAAGCTTTACAGGTGGCAGAGCAGGTGATTTCTCAAGGGCTGTGGGGCCCAGTGACAGAGCTACAGGTGCCTCCCCACTCTCAGACATCAGAGTTTTTTGGGGAGAAAATTTACTTCTGCTGGGTATTTTAGTTACATTTGGCTTTTGATTGATTCCTGCATGCACAGTGGAGCTTGAATTGGCCTTGTGTGATGGATCATACACTGGCTTCACTAGTTTCTGTCGTGAAGGATTTTGCTGTGTCACCCTTCCACTGCGTGAAGATTCACCACAGGTCAGGGGGACAGCTGTATTTTTATTCCCTGTATTATCTTCAGGAGTATTTTTCCCAGTTTCATCTTCCTGTCTTTCTGAAGCAGTGTAGTTTCTAGCACTGGGTCCTGGCTGCAAATCAGCTCTTCCCTGAGGTATAAGTTCAGTGTACTCTGCACAGGACGTAGTTTGTGGCTGGTTGATTGAAATCTCATTTCTTGTTACAGTGACAACTCCAGTTTGATGTGAGCTGAATTTAATTGGCTCACCATCCTTAGCATCATATATTACCGTAATGCACTCTTCAGAAGAGGTCTTCTTTATAACCTTTTGTTGTTTAATGAAATTACAAGGCTTTGGCCTAATGTCTGGGTGAACAGGTATCTGGTTTTCTTCTTTGTCAGTAGATACAAACTGAGAATTCTCTGTGACTTTGAGCAAGTCAGAGGTCTTCGTATACTTCTCAGGAAAGGGAGCTGCTAATAAATCTGAGGGACTTTTCTCATCACTGCTTTCTATATGCAATTCATCCAAGACTTCATTGTCATCAGTGTCTGAAAGCTGAAAATTAAAGTCCTTCCAGCCCATATTAGAATGGCTTTGATTTAACTGTAACTCAGGCAGCTTTGCTCTGGTGCATGATTTTACTTCTGCCTGCAATCCACTGACAAAACTAGTCAATTTCTCAGGTCTTTCCTTTGAATTAAAAAAGGAATTTCTTTCTGGCAAATGTTTCCTGTTAGGATCCCAGTCAAAGAGACTGTCAGAAATGCTATGAGTTAATTTGTTACAATAGGTCCTGCAGTCTTTGCTTGGAACTTCCTGCAGCAACAGTAAGGATGAAGAGTCATCATCTGCATCATCATGGGAATCGGAATCATAAGAGAAAGTTTTGTTGTGTTCAATGCAAACACTTCCCATTTCCACGGGCTTACAGTGAGTCTGCTCATTATGGCTGCCACACTTAATTCCAGGGGAATATATTCCTTCGTTGGAGTTCATGCAATCTTTGTAACCCCATTTTGATATTACTGAAGGTGGTTCAAGTAGTATTTTTTGCTCCTGCAATTTTTTCAGCCCTTCTAAGATATGGTTTTCCTTGATACGAGTTGGAGGTAGATCATCTGCAGGACTTGAGAGGTTGCTTGGGAGCGAAGAACCAATGCTTATTCTTTTATCCCATCTCATGGATGACTGTCAAAAGAAAATAAAAATCACCTGTGTTACTCACAAGTGCTGTCAATAAAAGTGTTACCGTTTTGGTAAAGAGATAGAGGAGTTGCATAAGGGGCATTCCATTCCATTCTTTGCTATTTATAGCAAAGTTCTTTTTTAATAAAGGATTTCACAGTGGTGTGAAGGCTGCAGTGCATTAAAAACCTGTAGGAAGAACAATATGAATGGAAGAATGGAAGGATTAAGATAAAGAAGAGCATTTTGGACTATGAAAGGCAGAATAAATGTCTGAACAAATGAGGAGACTGTAAGTAAGCTGGATAAAGGAATCACCAAAAAAATTAAAGGGGGGGGGTAACAGTTTAGTGACAAATGCTTTCAATATAAAAGGGAGAGACAAGTTTAAAGAAACTTCTGAAACAGGCAGCTTTTCAATTAATCTTGTTTCAGATTACCTTAAACTAATACATGAAGAAAATTAATTTAATTTACCCTTTTGTTCGTCTTTCCATCATTCCAAGTGTAGGAGGAACCACTGGAATATTCACTGCAAGCACTTGAGAGGGAGAGTTCACTGCTACTGCAGCTGCTCCGAGGATACAGGCGGCTGGAGCCTGACATATTTAATTGACTCTGGCATTTCAAGACAGGTAGGCTGGATTTCACATTCTGCTGGCATTCCTAAAATATGAGAAGAAATTGAAATATCTTATGGGGAGAAAATGATCATTTAACTTCCCCTTGATTAAGAATGGCAAAGAAAATGCAAGTAAGCCACTTACACCTTCCTCTCATGCAATTTAGCATTGGGTGAATTTAATGCAGAGAAATAAATTTAGAATTGCTAACAATTGCATTTGTCAGGGGAAAAAAAAATCCCCATTCTTAATGTATTTTCTTCTTTAGTCTTGGACTAGCATTCTGCTCTTCTTATTGTAAAGATTATTCTGAGTCTGTTTGAATTACGCTTCATCCATAAGCAGCGTGTGCCGTTAAGATACAGAAAACAAAGTTATAAGAATACAAGTACATCTTGACAACTGCATTATAGCCCCACAATGTAACAGATGAGGCTGCACAGCCTGGACAAGGTAAATTAATTTAGTATCCTGAGCGGAATGTCCACGGAGAATGGAATCTCTCCATTACAGTCTAATTTTGGTTTCCTATCTAGTTCAAAGCTTTGTCTAAGAAACTCTCTGACGTAGGACAATCCATCTTCGTGTCGCTCACAGACAGCTGAAGCCTCTTGCTTATGCAATTTATTGACACTTTATGGCTGCCTTTAGTACTTGTGTAGTTATCGCCCCTTTCCAAATGCAATTTCAGCTGACTGTGACTAAGTGCCAGCTTTGAGGAAGAGAGTAATGAAGAGTAGATAGCACTTTAGGTAAAATATTAAACCTCTGTAGGAGCAGCTAGGATGCCTTTAATTTGTTTTCAAACTAATATTCTTGAGCCTAAGAGCATTGGAGCTTCTTTAGTGTTAAGTGCTTGCACTATTCTCCAGTTTCCTTAGAGAATCAGACATCATTTTAATTACCAGGAATACCAGACATCACTACATGAAAAGAGGTTGTAATGAGCTGGGGGTCAGTCTCTTCTCCCAAGCAGAAACTGATAGGACAAGAGGAAACAGCCTCAAGTTGTGCCAGAGGACGTTGAGATTGGATATTAGGAAAAATTCCTTCACTAAAAGAATTATCAAGCAATGGAGAAGGCAAGTGGTTGAGTTGTCATCCCTGGAGGGATTTAAAACCTGTGTAGATGTGATACCTGGGGATATGTTTAGTGGTGGGACTGATCTCAAGGGACATTTCTACCAGTGGTGGGTGAATAGTTGGATTTAATGATCTTAATCATAAAGGTCTTTGCCATCCAGAGTGAATCTATGATTCTGTGCCTTCATTTCATAAAACTTCCCCTTGGATTTTATAAAGGCAAACTGAAACAATATTTATTGATTTTTGCATGTAGATTGACTTCAAATTAATTTTGTTTAAATGAAGAATTTACACCTAGGAAGAAATAAGAAATCTAAAGTTATTGAGTCCATAAAAAAATTATCAAGGCTGTATATGCACTAGACACAGCTTCTTCATGGAAATCTTTGGAACACCACTCAGTCTGTAGGCACTTCTCATGCACTGACGTGTTTGTTGACCTTCTGCTAATTTCTTCCACTTATTCCCCCATGTTCCTCCCATTTATTACTACTGGGGTTGAACCTTTTTTCAGCTGAGTGGGAGAGAGCAGAACTTTTACTGCTGAGGAGTTCATCACTACAGCTGTTCATCGCTCAGCTGACATCATAATGTTCTGGTTTTGACAAACGTAACTACCGGGCAAATCATTATTCTTTGTCACAGGCAAAACCTATGAATGGGAAAATCACTTAGAGGCACCAAGAGCAAATTTCATCTCTGGGAATTATTGGTACATGTTCTCCTAGCAAGTCAAATGGATGCAGGAGGAGTAGCCTTTAAATCCAGTGGCTCTGGGAAGAATACATTTTCAGTATCACAGACAAGCTGATGCCTGTGTTTTTGGCTCTGGAGCGGATTCTGTTGTTTTGTTGAGACAAATGAGTCTTTATTTCTGACACTGTGGTTCCCCTGGGAGACCCCCTGCCATCAGCTTCCTCAGCTGTGGCAGTGTCACTCCTGGGGAAGGTGACTGTACAGAGGCCAAGGGCAGCAGCTGCTTGTTCTGGCTATTCCCTCTGCATATTGGCTCTGGCATTGGGAAAACATGTCATGTGGAATTCTGCCCTTTACACTGGGCTGTGTCCCAGACATCACAGCATGCAAGGGAAGGATGCCTGTAAATCCTCTCCTGTAAGAATCTCCTGCAGGAGGAAAGAGATCACAGCACAGTGACAAGTATTGCCTTCCTGTCATCTTCAGCTCGTCTGAAAGCCTCTCCAACCTCTCACGCTTTGTCTCCTTTGCACCTGAGAGAGGAGAAAGGCATTTGGTCCTACTGTTTCAGCAATGGGAAAAAATGGAGCTATCCAAGCAAAGCAAAAGAACAGTATATTACTGCAAACATCTTTAAGAGAGGAGAAAATGTGCAAAAAATATAATGTCACTCCTGATTATGAAGTAGGGTATCTACTCAATTTCTAGATAGCATTCAGATCACTTAAGAGAGCGGAGTTTTCCCTTTCAATTTGCCTTTATTCTCTAAATTATTCAAGAAAGTACTTTGAATAGCATGTTTATGATGCATTAATTAAATACATTTAACTTGCATATGGGTCTATTAAATGACATGGTGAAATTTTAATTTTTGTAATCGTGACTTTTTAGTCATTACCTTTAATGAAATTAAAGTAAAAAGGCTTGAATGTAGTATTACAGTTTAAAAATGCAATTTTCACTAGAAATCAAAGAAAATTGAAATAATCAGACCATTAAAGACACAAAACTCTATATTAGAGCAACTTAACCTGAAGGCTTAATTAAATATAATGCAAAAGGTTGTTAGCATTTTTTGTGAATCTTTGAAACAATGCCTTTTCATTAAAGTAGGTATTACAAGGGAGATTACATTTTTGTTGACACTACTATACTTCAAGATCAAAGGCACAAGCAGGTTCAATGTTCTGTTCTTGTACTCTTTGTTTCCCTGTATGTGATTTTTGTTTTTTAAGCTACTTTTCTCTTTGACAATGAAACATGAAAGCCACGCTGGCAAACATTTTGCCAAATAAGCACAAAGCTCACCTCATCTGAAAAAAAAATGCAGAGCCCATGAATTTTTAAAAGTTCATACATAATATATCATAAAAGTGGGATGAATAATACGGGGCACGGGCTTTAATAAAAAGCTCCTTGACCATTTCTCAGAGATTCTGAGATGTAATCAATACCCAAAAAGGTGTATCGGGGACATTGCTAAGATTTACGCTTTTTTTGTACACAGTGACACTATCTGCTCACTATATCAACCCAGCACACAATATTGAATTTCAGAGAACAGAAGGAAGTAAAAGCATTGTTATCTGCCTCAACAGTGTTTCAATGCAGAGATCAGCTTTACGGCTCTTCCCTGACACCAGACTTCAGGGGAGAAAAGGAGGCTCCAGATGAGGGGAACAAGGGCAGCACAAACACTCACGAGCATCTGAGCATCAGCACTTCGAGCTTGCACCAGGCTTCGGTTTCGTTCTACTTCTGAAAGCAAATCCCCAGATGAGAGGTCCAAGATGCGTGAATGGAGTTTCTGGCGGGGGCAGAAGGGAAGGAGCAAAGCATAAGCATTTGTCAGCTATTCAGCAGATCAGCATTTTTAAAATTCCAAACTCTGCTGTTAAATTTCAAGGGAAATGAAGAGCCTCAGGTAAAAGAGGATTTGTTCTAATTTGAAATGTTGCTCTTTGTGCTTACTTTGTCCAAGACTTCCTGTCTGGAGGAGAGATCATCCTTCATCCAAAACAAACTCTACTTTTTCTTCTAGTCACTGCTTTGCAACTTATCATTACTTCACACACAACAATAACAAATGAACGAGTCCCACCATTATCCACAGAGTTTGACAGGTTTCAGAAAAAAAGCATAAAAATGAACTACAAAATTAACATTTATAAATCAATCAACATGTTAATGTTGTTTTATTTACGAGCTGTTACACCTTGTGTGAATGATTGCAAAAGTGACCCTATTTTTAACCAGCATTGATCTGCTGAAGGCCTCCTCTGCACACATTTTAACTCAAAGTCATTAATGTCATCTGTTAGGAACAATTAATGTGAATAGAAAATAATTGCATCAGGGAACTAGGGACTCAGAGGATTTTGTGCATTAATATTCACATGCTGTTAGATTATATACACAGTTTTTCTCAGTTTTGCCTGGAAGGATGGCTAAGCTTGTGCTTTTCCCTCCATGTTCACCTGTACACCAATTCTAGGGCTTTCAGTCTGCATTAAACCTGGTTTGGTTTAATTGCAGTTTCAATAAAATCCATGATTTATGTGAATGCCTCAGCCAATGACTTCAAAATAAAAACTATCTGCAGTCTTGTTAGTCCTGGGCCAACACACCATGTAACAGGCAGTATGGATCTGACTCAGGGTCCATTGAAATCAATGCAAATGGACTAAAAAAAACCAAACAAAAAAAACCCCAAGAAATAAGGACTTTGGATCAAGCTCTTTTCACTTTCCCATTAATTTTTCAGTCTTGCAACCTAAGAGACCACATCTAACCCCTCAGCTTGGAGGAACCAATGGTGCAGACGCTGGCAGGTGCTTTGCCAGAGGACTCTGAGGGTACAAACCACAGAGATTTGTCGAGGCTGTGTCAGTGCCCCATCACCCTGTCCATCCAAAAAGACTGGCCAAAGAGGGAAAAAGCATCTGTAGCCAGAAGAGCCTTCACAGAGTGCAGTAGCAGCTGTCTGCAGGGCCCTGAAATGCAAGTCACACGGTGTCTTACACCCAGCTACTCCCCAGCCTGCTCTCTGGGTACCCACTGCAGAAATTAATCTGCCAGAGAACAAAGCAGGCAGCCATTCCAACAGCCTCTGTTATCTGCATGCTCTGCTTCAGGCTTCTATTCCAGACAATCTAGGAAATTTTTAAAAAATCTTCTAATTACGAATATGGGAGTCATTTCTCAAGAGTTACTTATTCATCCAGGTTTATTAAGGAGGTACTGTCTGTTGCAGAGAGATTATGGAAAATATTTTCAATTATCAATATTCTGTATAAAAAAATATGTTTTATCCAATATATTGTTGAATAGATTAAATAAAATGCTGCATGCACTCCATATCCAAGATACTTTTCATTACAAATACTAACTACGTCTAGGCTATGTGTTTTTAACATCAGTGATGCCTGGTTATTCAGTGTGCACCTTTCAAAGTTCTACCACTAGTATTACTGTCAGCTGCTTGTTAAAGATTTATAATCCAGGTAAAATGCCTGCCCAAAGTTACAGATTTACTGACTTTATACATTTGTTCCTCTTGACAATAATTCCAACTGCATCACTGAGCCACCAGAGAGTCCCACTGTCTCCAGAACCAAGAGTCACTAGGGCTATGAACAACTGGTTTGCAGACAAATTAATTGCTTTCTCCAGGGAAACCAGTCTCCTGAGACAGTTTAGTGAAAGTTACAAAGTGCTTTGGAGATGGTGACTGGGGACACCTGAGATGGATGAACATTTATAGGTGAAAATGCCTTTTCCCAGGAAAAAAGGATCCTAGAAATAGTGCTAAAAGAATTTTACAATTGTAATACTGCCTTCTCATTTTTCCACTTTCCCATTTTATTACTTAAATGGGAACATACAAACATTTCACTAAGGGAAGCAAAATATTCCCCTACAACACCATCCAATGAAATTTAGTGTTACTTACAGAATACAGAATCTGTGTCAGACATAAGAGCAGAGATTAGTAAGAACAGGCAGAAATCAGAGACCATTTTTGACCAGTGATCAATCACAGCCCAGCTGGAAACAGCTCAAGGTTCTGGGGGTCCCTTCCCAGTGGCTCAGTGACCAGAGGGGCTGGGCTGCACAGGGGTCACGCTCTGTTTGAGTCACCTTTGCCACTGTTAAACTCAGTGACTCTCTAAAACTGCAGTACCAAAGGCAAATCAGCAGACTAAAATGATTAACAAAGCAGCAAAGTGTGTTCTCGAGATGTATAATGTGATTATATTTCTGTATCAAATGAGATCATCACGTTGGGAATATTCCTCCCCACACATATGCAAATAAACTAACAGGTGGCCAGAACAATGACTAGCATTAACAAACAGCATAATAAAGTTTGAGGTCATTAATTAAATATAATCACAGAGCACTAAAGCAATTCATCCAATTACAATAGAAAAGCATAAGAAAAAATTATTCTCTTTCCTTTATTTTTCCTTTTCCTTCTCCATTGTCTAATTAAAGAATGGGGAAAACTCTAGCATTTGTTAAAAAAACTCATTAATGATGCATTTAAAATCAAGTAACAGATTGTGCTAACTATGTATCTTCATTCTGATTTCTTTTCAGATACACAAAATGTACTGTGTCCTTTATGGTTATTTTCAGATGTCAGTCACATAACAAGATCAAGGAGTTACTGCTGCCTTGAAAATTGTACAGCATTAAAATCTCTGTTGAAGCTATCATGACACAATGCAACAAAAGGCAGGCCACTGCACAGAATGACTTCCATGGAAGAGATCACATCAGTTTAAATGAACACTTAACTATGAAACTGAAGAGTTAAAATTATAAATCCAAGCTATCTGCTTATAAATCCAAGTTGTGGGTGCCCTATATAATGATAAGGGGAAAATGAGCAATACTAGAGGTGCTGGGGAGCACCTGGACCCCTCTGGAAACAGAAAAGCATCAGGATCAATGGGCTGCAGACCTGAAAATCCATGTGGAACTGAATACAACACGGACTGGGCCAACTTCCTTGAAATTACCCTGTACTGAGTACCACAGGGCAGATGTGGACTAAAAAGTTTGTCACATCTTAGCTCGACTGGATCCACCTCTCTCCAGAAAGGGGGTGCTGAGAGGCCAGGGCAGAACAGAGGGGACTTCTCTGCAATGCCTGTGACCAATGCCTGCAATGCCAGAAAAGCTCCTCCTTCACCTGTGAGATTGATGCAGGAAAGGCAGTGCCCTTTGTGGTTCACGGCCAAGATTAACTCCTGTAACCCACATGAAAAATAAAAACAAAGTAATTGATAATTTAGGTGGAAACCTATTATATCAAGTGCAATAGGAAATACAATTATCTGGCAGGCAGATAACCAATCCATCAACCAGCAGGCCAGTTCCCCCTCCCCCAGCAGCATTCTTACTAAGGCTTTCTAGGAAGATAAAAGAAAGCTGGCACAAGGCAATATTACAGAGACTCCCCTAACCATTGTGTCTCTTGACTCCAGCTCTGCAGAATATCTATCAGTTCCCATCTCCTTCTCGAACATCTAATGGCCTGCAGCGTTGCCAGAACAATTTTCAATGAATTATGCCAAAGAGTACACAGCTCTCCAATATTGGATGAGTTAATTGCTATTAAATCAATTGGCTTTGCTTTTCTCACACGAGCCAAAGTCTATCATTCACAATATTCTCTCTCTAGATACCAAGGAGACATTTTCATCCTGCTGCTCCATGCCAGAGCTGTAAATGTTTGTTTGGTGTGTGTGGCCCTCTCCTGTCTATGCTGTTTTTCAGGGCATCACAAACCTGAGCAGGCACATTCTGGCCTGCTTCCCTCTGCAGCCCAGCCACTGAAATTGGGCTGGCAGGGAAAAGCTTCACATTTCCATTTCATCATAAAGGCAGTAGGCCACAGAAGGAAAAAAAATTATTAGGCAAAATATTTATATATTATTAGTTTATGTAGAAGCATAATCTTTCATTAAGCAAAACCTTGATTTTTGTAGTCCTTAGATACATTTCAGAGGGGAGGTTCAGCGGGAGATGAGAACATCCTTCACCCATCCCACCAAAAGTTACCCAGAGTAGAACATGCACTGTTCAAAAAATGAAATGTGAACTTCTCACCCGCTAAATATTCTGGAATTAAGGAGAAAAAGCTATATTTAATATAGCTAAGTAAAAAATAATAATAAAACCTCCAAAAGTAGAAATCAACTTTGCCTTTAGACAAATAAGACTTTGGAATATATATCCTTTTGACATATGGAAATTGTGCCTTCTAAAGAGAGTAGAACACATGGTTGTTAACAAAACCCAGCCAAATATGAAGCAAAAGTGAAAGCTGCAAGAAGATACTTCCAGTTTTTTAATTCTAATAATCACCAACATAGGAAATATACTTGCAACTGCAAACTGTGTACAAATATAAATGCCTGATATGTTATTGTATATAATTGATATCCCAAAGCCAAAAGTATAATAATTATTTCCAGCTCTGGAAGTTACCTATTTAATAGAAAATTCAGAATTATTTCCTACTATTCACTTCCTACAAGCAGAACTTCATGGCAAACACTGGTTAGTAAATGAAAACCAGGTCTAGGGAGTGGTATCCTTGTCCATGGCAAGGAAGTTGGAAAGAGATGAGCTTTTAGGTCACTTCCAACACAAACTAGTCCACAATTCTATGAAAGGTATTCTTTCTCTTAATGTTGGGCCATTTTTAACCATTTACAGGATTGTGGCTAAAACTGGAGTGAAAAACTTAATACCTTTTGACTATTTAAAATACTCCTCCATAATACAAAGTAATTAGGTGTGCATCACTTAGACCTCTAAAAGCTATGAATAAAGCTCTGTACAGGCAGGAACATCCAACTTCTGATTGTAAAGACAATTCACCACATTAAATTAGTTTTTCTATTTCTCTGTTGCTACAGGGTTATTATAGAGTGCTGTTCCAGGGTACTTTTGGTGGGAGGAAAGGGTTAACAGACAGTAGGTGAGCCCCAGGATAACTCTTACAGTGCTCTGAGCAAGCAGTTGGAGACTTTTATTGATCCTACCTCAGCTCTTTAAAATACAGGAAACGATCACAAACATGCAATATTGCTTAGTGGTGATAGGAGTGCTGTGCATAAGTGAATATTAAAGGATTAACTTTAAAATTCATTTCAGTAAGCTAAATGAGTTCTTAGGACAAAACAAAAAGAGGAAGTTTTCAGCTAGTCCTTAAATTTAAAGTGACTCTAAATTCACTGTGTGAATCTAAATTTTCCATTAATCTAATAATACTACCTCCATGGAAGTCCTAATTTGGTATTTTCCATCTGTTTTTGTTGTTTTTCCCTCCTACTAGGCACAGTTTTCTAAAAAATCTTTACAGAAGATGCTAGACTTTAAATCCAACTCCAGAATTAGCAGGGGTTTGTTAGTTTGCTGGCAAATCCTCTGGGTAAGTTTATTGAGACTAAGGCAACATCCAAGACAAAGTACAAGGATATGATACTAGAAACATTTGTACAGAAGATTAGGGTGCTAAAAGAACATCAGAAAATTCTGCTAACAAGGCAATTCCAGCACAGAAAGTAAAACAAAGTTTGATTTGTCTGCAGAGTTTCCCAGCTTGCAGCTCTCCATTACTATTGAGAGATCCAGAGATGGCAAAACTTAGTGAATTAGACCCAAAGTAACACCAAAGGCTAGAAACTTATATTCTAGAGTATAAATTGGGAGGTATTAAGCAAGCAGTTGATGTATAAACACAAATAGCATAATCTCCCTGTATTCTTCAGAGAGTTGACAACATTAATGTAAGGCTGAAATTACTTCTGTTCCAAATCCTTAGTTTTATTAATTTTTATCAACTGCTTTAAATAAAAGTTACATTAAAAGACACAGTTTTCATTTTATATGTCTATCACTGTTTTTAAGCTCTGAGATTCCAAAGTACTAGTTCTCATTTTAATGGCACTCTGGTAGGAGTCTGTAAATATTGCAGTAATATGAAAATGAGATAATTTAATTTCTTAGGAAAATGCATGTATAAAGTTCCCTGTGGTTTGTAATTACTGTAAAGTCAACAGTTTACATCAATGACTCAGTAATCAGCTACTCAGAATGTGAATAATTAATGAAAAAATGCTTTCAACGAGCTTGCAAATGGAAGACTCCTTGGAGTATGGTGAAGCAGCCATGCTGTGAGAATAGTGCTGTGCAGGAGATGAGTCTTTTATTAAGTACATATTTGTATTTTGTCTCTTATTTTTCTAAATGTCTTCCCATTGATCTAATGCTACTCAGTATATCAATTCCACTGTGCTAAATGAGGGGTAGGCGCTGTGAATTATGGCAACACCAGAGAGTGAAGGACACATCCTGACACCTGCTGTTGTTACACTGTCCACAAACAAAACCATTTTAACACTTCAGCATTGCTAGAAAGAACAACTTTATACTGAATTTATACTTTATATTCGGAAACAACTTTATATTGAATTCCTGCAACAGTGAAGAACTATACCATTAATCTTTTCTGGCATGTCCTACACATGCTATCTATGCTTGAGCAGTAAAAAGGTGGGCTGGTTTTTATTATTTCACTGTATTTAAGAAATGCTGTAATATAAAAACACAGGAGAAAGGTCTTCTGCAACAGTCTTTGCATTATCAATCCTTATATGATCCTCACTAGTTTCAGCATGCTGCTAAATTGCTCATACAATGACAGCTAGTGACATTCCTGGTAGCACAACATAACATTGGTCATTGCCTTTGTGATTTCTACAGTTTAAAATCCATTTTCACATTCACTTTCTGACTATGCCCCAAAATAATCTAAAGGAATTAGGCAGACCTCATTGAGATCTTCTTATTGACATTTATGTTGATCAATGTTGGCTCTACCAGAATTGGAATCTACAGATCAATTCCCTTATTAGATTCGTTCTCAGTGCTGCCATGATCATTTTATCACAGAAGCTGCTGCCATCAGATGCTGCTTTATCACTTTATAATGGGATAAACTGAAGCTTTCCTCTGGCATATAGCTGGAAATGATAACTGTCTGAAGTCTAAATAGTTCTTTCACAGATTTTCAAAAATATCCTTATTAATGCATAGGTCTGTTTTAAAAACGATTTCCAACTGAATTTACCTAGGCAGCAATAACTTTTGACCACAAGAAAATTCCAGATCTCAAGGTGTTAAACAAACCCCAGTGCTAACACTGGAGACTGCCTTATTAATCACTTCTTGCTGAGCCTACGAGCCAGATGACAGAAGAAAAGAGGCTCAGAATGAAGATATGACAGAAAAATAAAAACGGTCTCAGGAACAGTAGGAGTTTGATATGGACACAGAAACACACATGCAAACACTCCAAAATAGCACACACAATACATACACAAGGTTTATCATAAGTGTTTTATCTGGTTTTGAAAATATGCAGGGACATGATATTTTTAGTGAGAGTGGCATTACAGCTCCTGTTGAGAGAGGAGTTCATCACATTAATTTAAATCTCCGATAAAATAAATTAGCTTTTTTATTGCCAGGTTGAACTACAGGGCCATGATTGTTATGTATTGCTACAATCTAAGTCTTAATGGCATTTTAGCCCTGTGGTGGTCAAACAGAAACCATTTCAAACCTTCTAAAGGCTATTAAAACATGTGCAGATGTCTGGAAAATTAATACTATTATCTAACACTAATCTTTTGCCTGTAGGAGGAGAAGGAGAGAGAAGGTTCAGGGAAGATGTTTTAGATCAATACACGGCAACCCAGGAGGGCAAGCTCCGTTTCACAGGGAAGTTCATTGGCTGTGAACGAGGGATTCAAGTGAACAGATTCATCCTTATTTGGATTTCACAGAAATAATTCATTTACTCAAAAAAAAAAAAAAAAAGAAAACCAAACCAAACCCATAAAACTTAAAAGAGATGGGCATTGTTTTTACAGTCCTTTCTCACTGCTGCTTCCCAAGCTTCAGTAATCTAGGCACTGGAAAGGTTCATTCATTTAAATGACAAGAGCACAAATTTGTCAAGGTTAATGTTGAACGAGCCATATTCTCCTTGCCTCAGTATTATGCATTAAAAAGTTACTCTATTCCACCACCCTCTTCTTTTTGTGTGTGTAATACTTTTGAAATGTCATGTGGATTGAAAGGAGTTTAAAAGTAGGAGGAGAGTCGCAAGAAATACTTTTATTGTTAGTTTAAGGCTTTTACATACATATTTTCTCTCCAACTCTAATGCACTGTTTTTCTCTCTGACAGAAGAATTTCTAGTAAGAAGAGACTTTTTTCTCGAATACCTGGAGACAAGGTACTTGATTCTATTCCTTTTCCTTAAAGCACTTACTTAAAAATATGATTTAGAAAGAATAAGTGGGTAGATTCCCAACTGGTAGGAATTATTTGCTTCACTGCTCCTACTGAAATGAAAGAAATTTCTGCCAGGACAGGAATTACCCCATAGGCTTCCCAAATTTCTACTGCTTTCCAGAAATAAAGCTTCTAAATAGTAATAAGTATTCATTTCCAGTGGTATTTCATTCTTGAAAGTCCCAAATCTGACCACAAGACCTCTAGATGGCAACTTCAAGTTCTTCAAGGTTTACCCCGATACACCAAAATCTCAGGGCTTGTGTAGGACACAGAGTGACTCTGGAGACCTGCTGATCTCAACAAGCAGCTCAAACCTTGGCTGTAGCCTTCTGGAATTCCACCAGCCTACTCTGGAGTGATGAGAAACCTTGGAGTGATCTCAGCATCGGGCTGGCCATGCAGGCCAAGTAAGGCTGAAGCCTGGGTGAGGAGGAAGAGCTGGTGCTGGTACCAGCAAGGAGGGTGCTTGGATGGCCTGGGGACACAGCCCTGCACTGCCCATGTTCATCTGCACCTCCCTCCTGTTGCCCAGGCAGCAGGAACACCAGGAGATGGAGAGTGAGGATTGTCAGCCACAGCTCCTGGCCAAGCTGGGCTCCTGGAAGGAAAGGCACCGTCCCCTCCGGGCATTCTTTAGGACCTGAACTGGCCTTGGGAGGGATGGGGCTAAGCCTGACATGGGATAGCATGGAAAAATCCCCTCTCCCACCCTGCAGCCAGAGGCAGCCTGGCCCAGGTTGGGAGTTTTACCTCTGGCTCAGGTGGCTGAGGGCTGCAAACCCTCTCAGTGCTCAGAAGAAGCTGCTCCAGCCAGCTCCTGACTAGGAACTGGGCCCTTGTGAATCGATCGTTCTCTGTGGATAAAAGCAGGGCTTAGGGAGGTATTATACAGGAATTTCTGAAGGGATCAGCTCCCATTTTGGCAGTAGCCAGACTTTTAGAAGAGCTCAACACAATGCCTGAGCACTTAAAAGTCTGGTCCCATGTGAATGAAGGACCTGCAAACCTAAATGAAAGGTTAAATCCATTTGTTATTCCCCCAGGAACAAATGCCAGGTGAAGACTGGTGACAGGACAGAGAGTACCCATATTTCTAATTATTGTCAAGATCTAGGGATCATTTAGTCAAATAAATCTAAGTGAGCCTCTAAAACACAATGCTAATCTCTGATTCATGCTCACACTTGCAGGGTCTATAATTCACAATAATTGTGCCTAGATCTGTGTCTGTGCCTGCATCTACTGTACTGAAAAAGTACACAACGCTTATTTAGAGAAAAACAGTTAATAGTAAATAACAGAAACTTTAAAAAAAATGATTGAGCATTTCTGCTTTTAAAATATAACTGAATATAAAAATTTAGGATCAAAACACTATGAATTTAAGTAGCTCATTTCTGAAATTGTATACCAGAAAGATGAGCTGAAGAGTGGGAGTATATTTGAGATTTTTAAAGCACTGCTATTAATTCATGATGCCATTACTTTGGCAGTCTGTTTTCCATACTTCTAATGCAGGAAGATGGAGTTTAATTCATAATGTGGAAGATGCCCTTGTGATGCACACAGGACGCAGACAAATCAGTGCCCCTTCCTGCACCCAGACATCTTGGTGACTAATGGAACACAGCCTGCCCACATCTAGAGAAAGAAAGGAGCAGGGATGCAGTTTAAAGATGCTAAAAATACAGAAAAACTCCAGGCTGTCAATATCACATTGTTAAAGATTTAATGGCAAAGGTAACTTTTCCTTTCAGGTCGTCCTTATCAAGAGAGATTACAGATGGTAATTTAAGAGTTAAGGCACTAATGGACTCTTCAGTTTCACTGAGCACCTTGTGCTGATTTTATCTTGCAATACAGTATTTCACATTCTCAGCGAATCAACACAGATTTTGTCAATAGTGCCACGGCCTTTGGATGAGAATTTGAATCTTTCCAGTATCCAAACTATCATTAAAGAAGATAGGTCATTTGGGAAACAAAGGAGAGCATTAGTAAAATTCAATACTAAAAGATGGGGTTGGTTCCTTAGGTGTTTTATGATTCATTATGAGTAATATTTTATTCTAATTATATTTTCTATCTAATTCTTCTACATGCAGTATCTGTAAGAATATACAAAAAATATAAAATATATCAGAGGAAAATTATTTTTTTCCATAACAGATGGCAACAGAAAATACCTATTGAGTAACCTTATGTGCTTCAACCCACTTAGCATAATGTTAGTTTGTTTCATTTGATGGAATGTGTAATTTTACATTACCAGCAATTCACATTGGCCTGATATAATCTGAACAGTTTAAATGTTATGAAGCAGAGCACTTATTGGCACACCTACTTCTCAGTAAAAAGAGCCATGATTCTGTATTGCTTCACCTCTTCAAAGTGCCACTGCACTTAAATAACAGTAACAAAAACACAGTAATAAAGTAAAATATAAATGAGGTTTTATATGAATTGAGTGTAATAACAGATGAAATTAATCCTTTATCTATTATTTGTTTCGTATATGCTTTTGCAGTTATCCTTTCTTTACATCTCAAAGTTTTAAGAAAATAAAAATGAACTACATACTTAGCTCCATTAGCACAATAAAAAGAAAATCATAGTTCTGTAATAATAAAGGTTATAATTCTGTAGTGCTTTAGAATTTCAATAGATTCCCACTTTACCACAAGACAGAGCCCTTTAAATCTTTGAATTAATATTATACATTCTTTTGGTATTCCATTTGAGAGTTACAGAGTGTGAAATATGCACCATGATGAGAAAACAATTACCCTGCACACCTGTTGTTTGAGCACACTGCATTTAAGCAGGATTTGCAGAGGCTACTATTTTATTCCACTGTGAAATCCAAAAGGGGGGAGGCTTTAAAAGCTGACCTGATGATATGAACTTGCACTTTTATATGTAACATGTGGCTTGTGGGTACCAAGTATGTATCACATACTGTGATCACATTAAACAAATCTATGCTAATTTTTGCTGTCAGAATGTCCATGATAAATTTTCTTCCATTTAGAAAGGAAATCTGAATGAGTGACTCTTGGCTTAAATAGATCTATATATTAAAATAAAGAAATTGCAAACTGCAAACCCAGACATGTATCAGACAACACACAGATGTGTTGGTTACACAAAATAGAAATACATGAGTAACAGGGTTTTCACTAAGTCCACAACCAGTCTCTAAGCAACCTCTGTAGTTACACTTGACCATTTATGCAGGGATTCACTGGAAAGTTGCTGATAAATCTTGTTAGCATATTCAACAAACAGAACAGGCTGAAAGTGCAGCCACAATTTAAGCATTGCTGTAGGTTAAATATAACTACATGGAATAAAAAACCATGACTTTTTAAAGTTTATTAAGAGTGAAGCACAGGACAGGTTTGGAAAGGAACAGAGAAATATTCTTTCCTATGGTGGAATTTCTTTCTTTTTAAAAATTTATTCCCATATGGAATACAGAGAATAAAGGAAAAAACATGAACAATATTCTTGTACTTAATTACTCCGTCCACATACTTGCTTAGGGGTTCAAATGCCATATTGGATTCCTGCCATCATGTGGCTCATCACCGACAATAAAAATCTATGCATAGAATAAAGAAAAATTGTTGGCTCACTCAGTGTCAGTTGCTTATTTTTCTTTGTCTAAAAATTGGCAGTAAAATCTCACTTTTGTTGTCCGGGTCTGTCACATCAGTACAGCCCCACCATTCTCCTGACACGTGCTTACTCTGAACTACTCTCTTTGCTCTTGAATAATGCCTTTATGTGTCTTCAAAACTTAAAAAATATTGCTCTCCTCAGTCAAAATCATTCATAAATACTTCACCAAGGATCACTTGTAGCTTTCCTGAAGATTATTTGTTCATTTGATTTGCTGGTTTTGCTATAGCTGTAGCAATTTATTTTTATCAGGGTAATGAAAATGGCTCATTTTTAGACTCGGTAGCTGAAATTTATTTATTTAAAATTGTATCTCAGAATGTCATATTTGTGTTGACATGGAAAACCTTTCACTGGTTTTCTGTGGAACCTCTCCAGGCTAGTTAAAATACTTGGACAGAGGAATGCTGAGCAGCTGGGGGTAATTTTCTCTTAAATGCATTATCATTCTCATCAGATCTACATCCCCTGGGAGCTTAAGTTAATGTTTTGATTTTGTTTGAGAGCAAATTGGTAAGAACTGAATTGCTGAAGTAAGGGACAACAGCTTGACAAGAAGGTAAATCACCAAAACACAAATTACTGATGGAGCAGGCCTGTCAGGTGGGTTGATCTAAGTTCCTCATACTAAAATACTCTTCTCCACTGACCCTCTCACCGTGCTTTGCACCAGTCTGATCTGTTGGGAGGGATCTTGCCCTACCTCTCCTCTCATTCCACCTTCTCTAACAAACCATTTTGTGTTCTTTTATCAGCCTACCTCTCTGGGAGCTCCTTCCAGGGCTGGCTGCACATCAGATACACCAACAAATTCCTTCAGGAATTGTGCTGCTGCTGCTGTGCATTCAAAACTAGAAATCATATGGCTTAGGGAGATTGGATCGAGTTTCTCCAGAAGGGGGATGTTTCCTTTCCTTCCCTCATCACTGACTTTTTGGTCACCCATTTATCTAACCAATTTGCTCTCCTAACTATTTTATCTCTGTAATATTTCTTCAGCATATATTTGGAGCTGAAAACAAGGCAAGTAATAAATATGGTTTATAATGTATTATTACATATTGATGATTTAAGCTGAGATGAAATACAGACTTTCAAAGTTTTGTAGTTCAGTCTTCTCAGATATTATTGATAAGTGAGGACATGGAACAAATAGTAAGTAGATTACAATTTACTGAGATAATGCAAGATTGGAAATAATGACATCACCATCCTCACATGAAGAATGTTCTTTAATTTTTTCTTAAAATTCTCAAAAAACTTGAGTGTTCCATACTAGATCACTGTCTTGATTCCTGATATACAGAAGCATTCTTACCATTTCTCATGGCTGCAAGGTTGATGGCTCATGAAGATCCTGGGGCAGGATCTTCATGACTTTAACTGTGCACTTTGGTAGCCTTGACCTGGAGGAATTAATCCAGCAGGGCAACGGCCTGAAATCTTTTGAGAACCATAAATAGAGTAAGATCCACTCTTACACCTCTTAAAAGGGGTTCTGCTAGCAATGTAATTCTTGGATAAAGGTTAATGTACTAGTTTAAACTTAATATATCTCAAACATGCTTTACATTTATCTGATCACCTTCTCTGTTGATGCAGCCCTGGAGATTGTCTTAACTTGCAAGCAGTATTCAATTACTGCTGAAGAAATTAACAGTTCTGGAATTAATTTCTCCTTCAAGACACCAGTCCTGATTTCTGAGTAAGGAAATATTCACTACAGATGCTGCCAGAACTTATTTATGTTGATATGTTTACAGAGGAGAAAAGGATGGAGTTTGTTCTGGAGCTGGAACTTTCCTGAAGATTTGCAGAAAAGAGTGCCCTGACAATCTGATGGATACAGAGGAATAAATGTGAAATAAGCAAATAAGCAGGTCAGCAGCAGGACTTTCACAACTTTAAAAACAATTTGCTGATTTGGTATCAAGTCTGCCTGCTCCCTCAAGAGCCTGCAGGCACCTGACTTCTGTGAGAAAGAAATTCCACTGCTACCCAGCATATAACAATCCACTTACTGAAATGTACCTTGGACTGCTGGCAAACTGTTCCCTAACAGTGTGTGACCATCTTTAGCTTTCATTTCGAACCCTCAAACACCTGCTCTCTGAAACACTTAAATATCACATAGATCTCACTGCTCTAAAGCAATGCAACTTCACTTTTAACCTCCTGCATTCACACTTCATCATGCCCAACCATGGCTGCTCCAGAGGTCAGGCTCTGAGCCCAGACATTCCATCTCCCTTTGGCAGGTCTTAGGGCAATTAAGTGCCCTCTTCTTCTTCCCATATATAATAATGTCGTTGGTGCAATTTACCCCTTCCTGCTAAGCTGTGCAAGGTTCCATTACAGCCTCTACAGCCACACTCTGTCTTGTACATCAGGGCAGAGCTGCCAGGTTATTAAAAGGGCTCAAACCAATGCAGTCATCACAAAGTAATTATTATTTACCTTGACCACCAGAGAATTCAACACTCTGTGCTGTAGAATTTTAGGTGTAAAATTAAAGAGTGTGGATGGTCCATGAGTAATAAATGTAAGTAATTCAGCCAGAGAAACACAAGGAGAAAATAAATGCTTCAGGAGATCTCCCTGCTTGCTTCTGGGTTTGATAAAGTAGAATTTTTATGATGGAAATAAAATGGCAATGAAAATATAGTTTAAGATCAGGGATATTGTAAATCTTATGATTAGAAATATTATCTTATACTTTCCCAACTATGAAAATTTTATTACTTATTTAATCAAATAAATCAACTCCATAAATTTTGCTACTTGCCACTTTTTCATCACTTTCCACTGAAAAATCCTGCATGGTTTATAAAATACCCGTGTGACAACAACTTTCTGTGTGAAAAGTGAAAGCAAGACTTCTGCCATGGGAAAAATTCATCTATCAAACATCTTGAATTTATGTAAACAGAGCTATATGATATCAAACATTTTTAAAAAGAGAGATTTATAAGAAGGCAACCCCTGATCCCTGTATTATTCCTTTCAGCATCCTCCTATGTATCACTTCCACAGACTTCTCTCTTCAATTCTAATTGGTTTTCCTCCACTCAGTTTTAAATCTCTGACTATTATCCCCAGCTCTTTGTCCCACTTGCAGATGAAGTACAAGGTGGGCCACTAAAATGGAGTTCCTGGTTTTCCTACCCAATCCCTCTTGCTATGACAGGCAGAATTTAATATCTTTTTAGCAACCACATTGACAGAGGAAAATGAAGGCTGCTTAGGCAGAATCTGCTCTTTTGTGCTAGGTTATAACTATAACTATTGCTCTTTCTCAGATGGTGCTGACACAAAACACTTTCCCAAGGCTTCATAATTAAAAAAAAAAAAAGCGTTTCAGAGAGATTTCCTGAGTATTATAAAATAAAAATAATGAAAAAGGTAATCAGCCTTCTCCTTATTTATCTGTTCCAGTACTGCCTCTGTGAATCACACACTTCAGCTCCAAAGAATGTCCCCAGAAAGACAGGGTAGCTTTTAAAACTCTCTACAGTATCAGAGGTGAAGAGAAAAAAGCCTGAATTATCTTTTTAGCCTCCTAAAATTTTGCATCAGAGACTGCATTACTTATCTTTTCATGACATGGGGGACACAGATGCTGTGACACTCCCTGCAGGCTGTAAGCACACAAAAATTCCTTGTAGCAGGGAACTTACTGGCAACACACAAAATCACAAACTCAACACACACTGCCTCAAAAACACTATTAGGCCCTTCAACTTTATAAGCACTTACACTTTATCTTAATGCATGAAAAAGTAACACTTTTAACACCTTTTCTACAGGGAAGGATTCCTGAGGCAGTCATGGAAACTGTACTATGTGAATTTAATTATTTTTTTAATCGGTAGCAAAATGAATGTTTCTTTTGAACTGTGTGAGAAGCATGGGCAAAAGCAGCACAGTGCAAGTGGTGTGTGCAGGCCAAATTTAAAACACTTGTACCAATCCATTCACTGGAAAAAAGATGTGAATGATCTGCTATCTAAGACACATCAATCATGTATTATCTGCTTACAGTCATACACACAATAACCTAGGGCAATGGCAAAATTTACACTTGCCTTGAAATTCTGTTAAAAATAAAAATAAATCTATATTTCTCTTGAAATTTGAGAAGTCAAAATGTTTACAGTTTAAAAATAAGCTTCCTCTGTAATACGAGAGCCTCCTCATGTGGCTCTCGTAATATGAAATAATATGAAAAATATGAAATTCTCGTAATATGAAAAATATGAAATAATTTTATGGTAATATACAATGAAATCACAGAGGCTGATATGCAGAAAAACTAGCTAAAATTCCTTATTTTTAGCTTGTGCTCTCTACCATGGCATTCTTCAAAATGTGTAGTTTTACTGAGTCTGGCTACTTCTAGGATGAGACCAGCATTAAATAAAATTGAACTGTATTGTATCAGAGAGTACATAAAAGGTGAAAACATCCCATGCCCCCACCCCCAGTTAGCAGAATTTGCCCATTCCCTTGACTGGGGTCATAATCAAACAGGAATGTCCTTAAGCACATATTTATAACTTTTCTGCAGAGTGACACATTTAAACCAATATTTACATCCTGCTCTAAATCTGGGCTGTGTGCACTTCCAAGAAGACATAATGCAAACTTTTCTTTAATTTTATGCAGGCACACAACAGTATTTGCTCAATTTCAGTCTTAAGAAAACATCCTTCTTCAGATGTTGCATCTCAGGCTGCAAGATCACAGACTACATGCCATTTATTTGAGTCTGGAGTATAATTAGAGGATAATTAAAATTCTGGAAACTCACATTATTTCCTGTTTGGTTTGGATTTTTTTTTTTTTTGGTAGAAAAGGACATATGAAGAGTTTTAGCAGAAGTTCTTCCTTTTCTAACATACACTGCAACTTGTTCTCTGGTTTTTTCCACCTACTGAGTTAAAACCTTTTGATACCAAGAGAACAGACACAGCAGCAAATTTTGCTCCAGGGAGATGTGGACTTTCTGAATGAGCTTAATTCCCTTTTGTCCTCAGCCAATAATGACAAATCAAGTGAAAAGGGGGGAAAAGAAAATCCATGTACATTTGTTCCTGCCAAACTGTGCAAGAACAATGATGTAAAATAATTTGAATCCCTCAGGGAAATGCGTTAGATCATTTGGCTCTTTCTTCCACCTGGTGCAGGTTCATCTCTTTCAACTTTTTTTCAGAACTACTGCACAATCCAGTTTGAAGGATCTCAAGTCAAAGTGTTGATTCCATTTTTCAGATGCTATCCAAGACTTCTGCAGCATTACCAGAATAACCTGGTTTTATTGTTGCCACGCAAGGAATTGTGAATAGAATCTGCATTTGTAATAATGAATGTGCAGCATGTGACTTCTGTGCAATCAACCCCCAAGCTGACATCAGCTGGAGTCAGACCCTTTGGAAACAGGAAAAAGAAAGAAAAAACTACCCTAGACCAGGAAGAAGGAGCAGTTGATGAGACTGTCAAAAGCAGAAGCGAGCAATGAAGATCCACACTGTGGTGGCTGTGTCAAAACTGTGATGGATGAAGATAAATCAGATCTCTGTACAGAGGTCTATGAAGGATGAACTAGGAAAGGAAGCAGGGGACAAGAGACAGGAAACCAGAATAGAGGAGGTCCTGACCTAGCAACACTCAAATCAACACAAAATCAGGAGACAGAACAAGAGCCTGAGGAAACCTCAAGAACCCAGATCCCTGTGATGGCGACCTGGCACCACCCTGCCTGTGCTTTAGAGTTCCTCAGTTAAGCACAACTAGCTGTCCTCAGCATGCAGATTCCCTTGCCTTTCACATCAGCTGTGAGCTGACTGTGTTTCTGCAGGAGAGGCAGCAGCCCTCAGCTGTTGGACAACAGTGCAGGGGCCAAATTTTCCTCTGAGTTACAGATGCAGAGCAGTGAGGGTTTAAGATACACATTTAATATGTAGCTGACATGGCCTGCAAGTTCTAATTGGTCCTCATCTGCTGTTCTCCTAGCTCATGGTCAGATCTGTTGGAACTTCTGCAAAGCAATTCTTCTGCAAAAGGATGACAAAGATATGGGTTCATTCACAATAACAGACCTTGCCAAATGAAGAAGGATACTGAAACATCTCTTAGTATTCCAGAATGGCAAATGAGTGAGACATGAGTCAATTGGTTTCTCAGCTATATCCTCCCATAAAACATTGGCAAAAAAAAAAAAAAATCACTCTAAGCCTGTGAAGATGTACTTAAACCCTTCCTTGCGAGTTAGCTGAAACCAGGACAGTATCACATATGGCAGAAGTTAAATAAATGGGCTGTCTTCTCACAGGAAATTACACTGTTCACCATCAAGCAGGATGTTAAGGAATACGAGCTTCTCCCCTGCAGAGGGATAATGAACCCGTATCATTCCATTTATCATAGTGAAGAATCATCTAAAAAAGTAAGTTACTCTGCAGGTGTGCTCCTCTCTCCAGATTTCCCTGCAATATCAGAGCACACTGGCACACATTTTCAGTTTCAATGGGATCAGAGTACAGATAACAGATATTCTTCTAATATATTTAATCTATCAACTGTCATTTCCCACTTACTGACATAGCCTTGAAAAGAAGTATTTTATAATTTTGAGAAACATAAAGCTCATAGCTTGCTTCCTACAAAGGCCATTTCCTACCTGAAGGAGGAGGTCAGAAGCTGGTTTCACTTTCTGCTGGAAAAGCACACTTAAAGTTCGATTCTGTTGTTCCAGATCAAAAACTCTCATTTTCAGCTTTATGCATTCCTCCCTCAGACCCTGCAGCACAAGGGAAAACAGTAAGATTAGAAAGCAGGTAACAGAAGCATGTAAAAACTCTAATGATATTAAGAAGAAATAAACACACAACTTTTAAAGTAGTATAAATCAGAAAAATGTGCTACTTCATTTTCTCTGGTTGTTTGAACATCCATTATAACACTGAAGAAAATCTTGCCATGAAGAACAGCAGCTACCTGGCACCTCCTTTCAGGGTTTTCTGTTACCATAAAAATGACTTTGCTAGCAACGTGTTCCATCTTGCAGCTGACAAAAAGCATAAAGCAGCAATTAATAGATGGATATTGTAATAAGCATGAGCTGAGTAAAATGCATAAGCTACACCAAACCAGGCAGAAGTTCAAAGTGGCACTGTGCCTTCAAGGTACTCCTCTCAAGTCTGATCCCCTCCTTGCTTTTCCTAGAACAACCAAGTCAGCATTGCTGTGCCTGGTGTGGATGGGCTGTGTCTTCCCAGACACCCCAGGATGTGCCCAGGTGGGGAAGAAGGGCAGTGGCATCCTGGCTGTATGAAAATAGTGTGGCCAGCAGGACCAGGGCAGGGATTTTCCATCTGTGCTGGGCACTGGTGAGGCCACGCCTCAAGGACTGTGTTGAGTTCAGGGCCCTTCACTAAAGAAAGACACTGAGGAGCTGGAGTGAGTGCAGAGAAGGGCAGGGGAACTGGGGAAGGGTCTGGGGCACAAATCTGATGAGGAGCAGCTGAGGGAGCTGGGGGTGTTTAGCCTGAAATAAAAAGAGGCTCTTTTCACTCTCTACAATTCCCTCAAAGGGCTTTCTAGCCAGATGGGCACTGGTCTCTTCTCCCAGGCATCAACTGATAGGACAAGAGGAAATGGCCTCTGGAATGGCCTCCAGGAGAGCTTTAGACTGTACAGTAGGAAAAATTTCCTATGGAAAGGGTTATCAAGCATTGGAACAGGTGTTGGAGTCATCACCCCCAGAGGCATTTAAAAGCTGTGTAGAGGTGGCACTTGGGGACATGGTTTGGTGGGCTTGGTAGCACTGGGTTAATGGTTGGACTCAATGATCTTAAAGGTCTTTTCCAATACAAGCAATTCTATGATTCTATGAAAAAGATTTAAAATTGGCCATTAGAAGCAGAGGTAGAGTGTAAAAGGTGGAGCCAAGCCAATAAAATGTCTTTCAGATACAGATAAAATCTATCCATCTGTCTGCCTCTGTGTGTATCTATCTTCAGTGTAAAACCTGCTTTCCTTGGTCACCTGGAGGAACTCAGGATTCTCTTAGAGAGACAATTTTGGAGAATCTGACAGGGCAGAATCTGACTCAGCAGTATTTTGTGCAGCTTCCCATTTTGAGGTAAGAACTTCACAAACCAGGAAAGGTAGTCTCCTAATAAAGATTACATGTAAAAATAACAAGCTGCAGCCATATCTCAGTTGGTTTCTTTGTTTTTTTTTAAATTTACATCTCCAAAATACTTACCATTATTTAAATTTAGGACATTTGCTGCCCTGTAGGTGTTGCCTAGCTCATATTACTTTCCAACATCTGAAGGTGGAGAAATAGGCCTCAGCACCTCCATATGCTGTCCTGTCAATACCATTAAGGACATGATGATCTGGCTTGATGAGAAAACAAGTCAGAGGGGGAAATTGTATTCAGATGTAGCTTAAATTCTTGCCTACAGTTGCTCTAGTCTCTGCTGTAACCAGCACTGAGGTTATAAGAGGTGAACACACAACAAAATATGTTCATCTTGAGACTCCCAGAAAACTGTAAACATCTTTTTATGCATATGTATCAGATTTTATGAATACTGGATGAATGCAGTTATTCTCTCCTGATGGTTTTATAACATTTGTTTTAGGTGGCTGTCAAGTGGCTGTTCAGTTGAAATTGCAAGAGCCTTCCAACACGACCCTCAAAAAATCTCCAGGCTGATGATTTCTAAAGCCCTGAAGCTTTGTTTCCTGTCAGTGAGACCTCTTATCCCTGGTCTTGCACAAGAATCTCTATTAGTAATAGAGACTGCAAGCATCAAGACCCATCATTATCTGTCTTTCACACTCCGAGAATTTAAAGCTAAGCCTTGGCTGTTACTACAGTGCTTAACATTTCAAGACTACTAAGGGCACTGAACAGGAAAAATGATTCACAGAAACTAACAGTATAGAAAAAAAATTAAATCTTAGCAAGGCCTCTGCCCAAAACCTTCCTATCTTACAGTTTTAAAACCATAAGATTTATGTTCCAAACTTCAGAATTTCTGTAAAAAAGTGAAATATAAGATAGTAGATTACCCACCCAGATGCTATAAACCTTGCCAGTGGTAATGCCACACATAGCCCAGAGGAGAAATGAGGCACATAAAAGTAGCAATATTCTGGTAAAATAAAGTCTGAGTTTAGAAACTTGCAGTCCTAAAATTACCAATTAATACAACTATCAAATGTCTGAAGCATATAATTCCTCTCCTGTGGGCAAAACAACTAGCTATTAAGGTAGCAATCTCCCAGATATTTAAAGTACTCCTAGGGTTTCAGTACAGTGGTATCTGAGCATCTCTGTGGTCTTGCTTTATCCCTTCAGTGTGAACCAGACTCACTCTTCCCCAAAATGGGATCCAATGCCCTCAGTAGAGATTCCAGACAAACACTGCTCTCCCTCTGAACATCCTTCTTTCTGCTTTAATTAACACTTAATTCACTTATTTTTTTTATTTAATTGATGAAAATGGAGATATAGCTTTCACATAGAACCCAGACTAAAAAGAGTAACCTCCTGAATACACTCCTCTGGAGGAGATTACCAGAAGTAGATACACAGCTCACAAAATTATTCAATGGAATGGTTTAGCTCAAATTTCAAGCTGCTGATCCAGGTCTTAGATGGAAAAAAAAAAATTTAAAAATCCAGTTCTCAGCAGTCCAATCAGCTCATATAATATGAGAAGTCTTTGGGTGGAAGGAGAAAGAACGGATGTTTTCAGTATTATAGACTATAGGTTTGCCTCAGTTAATTTTGTTGGATGTCTGACTTCTTAAATTTCCTAGAGGCAAATTTTCTATTAGTAAGTGGTAGAAATCAGTAGAATTTTGCTACATAAAAATGTGAAATTATGCTGCATGGCTAACTCAGCACAAATTCAATTTAACATAGTTTCTCCAGTCACATCAAAAAAAAGCCTCTCACGTTAGAGAAATTCTATATGTATTGTAACAAATTTCATACTTGAAAAGTGAATGCTTAAGACTGTAATTCCATTTCAAGGATTCAGTGACATTGACAAATCACTCAAGCTTTGCTCACTCAATTTGTGTCACCAGAACCTCTCAGTGGGATCACAGTCCTTCCACATCCCGGCAAGCACACAGCGCTTTACTCCTTGCATTACAGCATGCACTTAATTTAAGTGAAAATTAGTCCTTGAGGGATGATTTCAAATTCACAACAAAGCCCACGGAGTGTGTGCTACTGTACAAAATCACTCTTCTCCCTTCTGTGAAAGCTCTCAGCTTTTCTCCATGCCTTGTTCTGCTCCTGACATGTGTTATCTCTCCGTGGCATGACTGACTCTGCCTTACTGCTCAGCTGCACAATGCTAGGTTTATCTGTTTACCAGCTACTATTTGGGTTCTGATATCTACCCTTTTGGGACTGGTGTGAGGAGTGTAATTTCCTCTTTATTGTACACTATTGTGTTCCTGTCTTTTCTTATAAAAGGACCTGTATGAATGGTGTCAGGAGCACTGTACAGTTAATATTCATTAGCATTTAGAAAAGTACCCTCTTTCCTTTTTCTATGGATATTAAATTAGCTGTTATTACTCAGTAATAGGTAAGCAGCTGTTAAATCTCATCAACCCTAAGTAAATCACTTTATTAAATGCATTGGGATCTGTTTTTATTGTATCCTTAGGAACTCCTTGGTTCCTATAGGTTTGGAAGGATTAATTACTGAGGAGGTATGTAGTCATCAAAATGTCTGACACCTTTGCAAAGGAAATCAGCAAGCTCCTCTCTCCATTTGGGAAACAATCAAAATATTCCCAAACTAGAGATTAATATATTGAGATTAACCCTCTGGTGAGTATTTCACCACATACAGTTTTGTAATACAAAATGTGTATGAGGATTGTGTGTATATTAACATGAAAAATACCTCAATTTCCAGTTAAACTGTACTGAAACACATATTTGGGATTTTTTTAGAAAATACCTCAAGTAATAACTCTAGCAGGTGTCACAGGAACAGCTCTGCAGTCCTCTGATGATGCACAGACCCTACTCCTATGTGTAAACAGAAAACACAGCACAGACAGCAGCAGGGCAAACTTCCCTGGATGTTGTGGCTTGCACAAATCACCTCTGAGCTGCAACTTCCAAATGCTGGAAGGCATTATCCCTCTTCCAGAGTAAAAGCCTTTGTTGTGCATCTAAAAACCATGGGATGAGCAATGATTACTTTCAATCCAGCCTGTCCCCTCTGCCCCCATTTTTTCCTTTGCAGAGAGAATTCTGAATGATGTCCTGCTGGGTAGAATGATGGAGGGAAAGAAAGGGAGGCGTTGGAGCTGGTCCTCAAAAACTATTTGAATCTAGAATGCTTTTGTGCATGTGGCAAGAGTTTTTTTGATTATTTTAACTTTGTGTTTTTTGCTGCATTTTAAGAACATTATTACTTGTCCTGTCATTAAGTGTAGACAAGACAGTTTATATTCTCCTTTGCACTATCTGCTTTAAAAGACTGCATTTATGTCTCTTTCCAAACCATCTTTTTACAACTAAATGATCCAAAGCATTTTAATAATGCCACATCCATCAAGTGGTCTAGACCTCACAGAGAATCATTCCATGAATATTGAAATGCTCACAGCTTATTGTTATAGAACTTTATATTTTGTTTGTCTTTCCCTCTTTCTCTCCCTGACAAAATGAACTCATGGAATCATGTTTAACTCAAAGACCACTTCAGAAAATTGGAACTTCAGACATGACTTCATGCAGAACAGATCTCTGTAGAAATGAATCTTTTCTTTGTGCCAGGTTTGCAATTATCCATCAAGTACTTTTCCTGTGCAGTACTTCCCCTGCTTCCTGAATATGTGAACATAGTTTAAAAATGGATACTATTTAAGAATATATACATATCCCTCAAATAAACAATGAACATCTGCAAGCTTTAAGTTACACTGGAAGTACCCAAATCACAACTTACCTTTTGAGTAAGTAGAGCCTGAACAACCTGATTAGCCACCTGAAAGAGAAAAAGTAAACGAATTTACATATGTTATCATGTGTGTGTATGCATAACAATACCTTTTTTGTGGCCTGCCCTGGTTTCAGCTAGAGCAGGGTTTATTTCCTCTCAGTAGCTGTTACAGTGCTGTGCTTTGGATTCAGAGTGAGAATGGTGTTGATAATATACTGATGGTTTTGTTTTTTGCTAAATTGTGTTTATCCTAAATCAAGGACCATTTTTAATCTTGTCTCATGCTCTGCCAGAGAGGATGTTCACAAAAGAAACTGGGTGGAAGCATTGCTGGGACAGGTGACCCAAACTGGCCAAAGGGAAAATCCACACCACAGAATGTCAAGTGATATAAGCTGGGGGAGTTGCCAGGAAGGTTTTATGCTGATTCTTTTCCCCATTCTATTGGATCTGAGCAAGCAGCTGTGTGGTGCTTCATCTCCATTTGGGCTTAAAGCCATGACAGTCCTTTTTTAGCACTCAGTGTGAGGCCCAAAGGGTTAAGGACAGATCCAACCAGAGTGAGTGGAAAGATTATTATAAACATTCCCTGTATTGGTTTCACAGTTTCCAGTGGCTTTATATTCCCCCTCCCATCTACAATCACCACCATTTCTAGCATTTTGATTATTTTGACCAGATAATACCTATAAGAATACATGAAATTCACATCAACTACTCCTGAGCTAGTCCTCATTATAAGCAAATGTGCACTGTATCAATTGCAGCATGACATGAGGGGCATTTGGTCAACTTCTGTCGTCTCTTATTTGCAGTAGATTAAACTCTCACAGCTCGAGATGCAGCTGGTGGGCATCAGCATGGATTAACTGCATTCACTAGAGTGGATTTTTACCAGCCAAGGATGGAAGCCTGAGTGTTTTCATGAAGTTTAATTGTTTCTTGATTAAATATTGACAAAATGGTACATCTATCATGACAAGCAGGAACCATAAAGTGCCACAGAAAATTAAAGTACCTACTGTCATCGAAATGTGGTTGGAAGGATTCACCCCACATAGCATAATTGACTTGAATGAGATTACACACCATTGATTAGCAGAACTATATATTCAACAGGGAATTTTTGAAGTTATTTATTTTATACAGCCTTTCTAATTTATATTTACCAGCAAGGATAGGGGCAGTGAGGTGGAAGAAGGAAGGAGAGAAAGAAAGACTGAGGTAAGATTTTCTGTTGGTGCTGTCTAACTTGAAGGTTCAACTCTATATATGCATATGTTATCACATTATGTGCTGACTTCTCAGTTTTGCTCCTACAAAAGAGCAAGTAGAGATGTCTCTCTCAAGAAAAAGAGATTTTTGATTTGGTTTTGGTTTACAGAAATTACAGTAAAATTTATGCAGGTATCACTAAGTAATCTGCATTGATTCTTGTTACTCTTGGCAAATTAAATAAAACCCCCACCAACACTGATGTAAACTCAGTGGGGAGCAAAGAGCTGGAGCAGCTAATTCACTTCTGCAAATAATTTAGTTTTGCTAGATACAAAAGCTACATTTCATTCATATTCATAAAATTGCCTAGTATCAAATTTTTTTTCCAAGCCGGTCCCTGACTTCAGGCAGCTGGTGGAACAGCGCTCCAAAAGAATAGCTCTATACCTGATTTAACAGAAGACACAGACTAATATTAGAACAGTAATAACCAAGAGAAGTAAACATGTGAGGTTTGAAAGCCCATGTGCCTTGCCCTGCAGGCTCTCGGGCTCTCCATCCGACACTGCTCCTTCTGGCAGGTACTTTAAGGTCTGTTTGCTCTACCTGAAAATTGAACAACCACAGTGAATACATTATTTCTTTACTTTCTGACACTGAGTTACTTCACCACGGAAGAACAAAAAGGCTCTTTGAAGTGTGCCCTAGTCACTCACGACAGCATAGCCTACAAAATGACTCCTACAGCTTTACATACTGTACCGAGGAGTGTAAATGGCATAATATTCCAAACGGGGAAAAACTGAACCTGCTGATGCATTTATGACAAACTTTCCAGCTTTTGAGTGAGGATAGGTATCTAAATGGAAGTACCTGCCAGTGATCCATAGCTCCCATGGAACTCAATAAGAAAGATATGTAACCAGGTTCTTTAGAAAAATGTGGCTATTTTTTTCTATTATCTAGCAACTTGGCAAACTGGGTTATTACCATTCAAAATTTTCAGGTCTGTATTTTTGGTATGCAGCAGGAACAGAGGTGGGAAGCCTTCAGTGAAATGTTCTGCAATTTCTAAAATTAATTTAACACTCAATAAGTGGAATCATAGCCAAATGCTTGCATTTTAAATGAGGTTGCCATTCTACTCCTACAGCATATGGAAATAAGCTGCTAAGCTCAACAGTCTACTTCATTTTAACTTACAGGTACCAGGAGACACCATGGATGTGAATGAACACCATGAACCAGCCCCACAAAACTGATAGTCACAACTACCAAAAACTGTGGTAACGGAGATCATTGAAGGCAGAGGAATTGACTTCTGAGATGCAGAAAATGTGAAGTTCTCACTTATATGAGACATAACCATGGCTGAATGCCAGTAAAAATCAGGCTGTAAAAGTACTTGACCTGCGATAACTGCAGTTAATCAAGGTGAAACAAGGAATAGAACAGAGCTGGCTGGTTCCTTGGTCTGCTGTTCTGCAGAAGATGACAGTACAGCAGACCTTGCTTTCACACTACCTGCCTTTCCTCTGAACTTAATAGCCAAGACCTTTAGGTGATGTTTCCTTTTCTGGATTGCAATAAAAGAGATAAAAGATCCAGCTTTACTTTTTCCTTAGGCAATTATGTTTACAAATATATGTCATAAAGTGGTCTTAATAGAAAAGGTATAAAAAGAACGAATCAAAGAAAAGAGACCCTAATGCAACATCTGTTATGCCTTTTACAAGTACTGAGATTTTACACAGCTGCCTTTAATGTATAATTCCATATGCACAAAGACATTTCAAGTGTACTAAAATAAAAAATTTATCTTTTATTCAAATCTTAAAAACAGAATACCTTTTTAAAGATAACGCTGCATTTTTGATTAGTTAATTCTTAAAACATCAGCAAAAATATCAACTGCCCTAAGTTGCATAATTTCCTGCATGTGAATATGGTGAAGCTTTGACAGAAATCTCAGTTGGCACAGTGATGTGAATAACCATGACATTGCCACCTACCAATAAACTGACAGCTGAATTCTACAATAGGAAACTGGGATTAAGCATGTTAACCTCAAAGCCCAAAGGTACAGGAAGACAATCCTGGGTTTTGCATTAAATTTTCCAGCAACAGAAAGATACATTTATGGAGTATGTCTGAATTTAAATAAGCTCTTTTCTTATTTATCAAGTACTGGAACATTTCAATGACATCTTTTTTCAAATACTGTTCCTAGTTTTTCACATTTACACTTCAGAGATGAACAATTATTTTAAAATCAGTGAATAATTGTTAAAATTCATAAAGGACTCTGCTCAGCTTGACCCATATGCTTTTCAGATTTAATCTCTCTGAACATTTGAGTTTCATTGAATTTAACCATGAAAATGATTACAGACCATGCATTTTTATGTCACAGTTGCAGGCATTTATAAAATATTAAATGTAGGGCATTATATGAAAGAAAAATACTATGTAAAATAACTGATAAAAAAAAAAAAAAGGAAAAATGAGAGAAAATACTGGCAAGCCTAGCTTTAAAAACTCAGCTCTGGTATCTCTTTGCTACAGACAGACAGAAAAATCACAGTGGCTATTTTTACTTCCTTCATATTCAGCTTAATGGCCACCAAGACCTGAGCAGAGAGCACGCTGTGCATAGAAAGTGTCACTTGGCTGTGACCCTGAGGGACCATGCAGGTCACGTTGCCAGGGTGGCCAGGTTAAATGGTGCTCGAGTGCCCTGAGCAGAGTCTGCCTGTGCCCAGGGGAGAGGAGCTGCAGTCTGAGGCTGCTGAGTGATGAGTGAGAGATGGCAGCACTCTCTCAACAGTTCTCAAATAATGTTCCCAGCCTTCAATTCCTCAAGTGCCTGTCAAACCTCCCAGACGTGGAACAGCCAGGATGGCCAGGTTGTGGCTTGGGAGGGAAGAACTCTTTGTGCATCAGCCCAGGAGAAGTTCACTGCACTCACAACTAATTTGAGTACAGAGGCAAAATCTAAAAAATTAAAAGCATGGTTGTAGTAGTAGGCACTCACACAGAGGCAAAATCTAAAAAATTAAAATCATGGTTGTAGTAGGCACTCACATGTTTCAGTGGCAGCCTCAGCTGTCTCAGGTTGGGGTGTGATCACAGCCCTGTGTTCCCAGGAACAGCTCTGCTCCTCACTGCAAACCTGCCAGGTGCCCCTGAGGCAAAGTGGGGCTGCAGCACACCCAGCTACAGGCTGCTCCTGAAATACATCTGCTCCTAAAGACACTGAACGGGTTCTGAGAGCCAGACTAGGGAATGGCTGAAGAAATTCTCACTTTCAAGAAGACAGGGTGGTGTAAGATGAGCTATGAACAGAGTAATCATCAGACTTAAAGCCCTTAAGAAATTTTACAGTGGAAATATTTTCAAATATTTTTAGTTTTTAAAAAAATCTTCATGGAAAGTATTTTATTTGCTTAAGATCTCCAATAACAATCCTGTCTGGAAAGGAGTTTTTGCTGTTAACTAATTAAATTTCTGTCTCATCTCCTATTCTCTTTATTGTTACTCTACAGATAGAGGGTGAGGACGTGTGATTTCCTGTGCAGCTCCAACAAAGAAACCTGCTCAGGTGGACACTGACCCAGGACTCCTGCAAAATTTGCAACTATTAAATGAGATTTTCTTGCCTTAGTCGTAGGCAACAACTTCTTCACCCCAGTGACCAGAAGGCATTAGGTCCAAGCTTGTGTCAGCTGAAACAAGGCTGGTTACAGTGCCTCTGCCAAAGCATTGTGAAACACAGAAAAAAAAATGAAATGAACAAAAAACCAGAGAAGCCCAAACCCACAGTTGGTGAGAAGTACTTTCTCCTGGAAAAGTTAACACAGTGAGAGAAGATTGGCACAGTTGTGATAATACAGAAGTACTGAAAAAAGCCAACATAATGTTGAAGATAATAAAGTTCAGAGCATAGTTTAATTTAATTATATGATCTTTAAACTGAAACAGTGTGTGAAAAACAATCCTGGATCAGCATCTTACTGCAAACAGAATAAAAGCATGTTTTCTGTCCTTATAATCTACATGGAGTGTTTTGCTGAAAGGGACAGTTACAGTGCTTCACTCATTTCCAAAACTAATTATGTAAGCAGATTTTGTCCTAGACAATCACGAAATAATTTTAAGTCAGGCTCTGTAATTTAAAATGAAGTTAATTTCTTCCTTATCACCAAGATATCCATGCATGGTTTGAGTGTGCACCCAGAGTGACTCAGGCCACTGCAGACAAAGGCTCTGCTGTACCCAGAGCACGACCCAGGGGAAAGTGTATCTGCAAATTCCCTGACAAAAATCTGCCACAGTGGCAAAAGGGAGGATTTCCTAATGAAAATTTGCACTAAACTGGAGGTTTCTTGTACCAGAGCCCTATTGCTCAGCCTTCAAATGCCAATTAAAAATGTAAAAAGCTGCAGTGAAAACTGGAATTGTCATCTGCCCTGGGTGGTTTGCTTGCTCACGCACTTTCTCCAAGGTACACCTGGGGCTCTTGTGTTGTTTGCATGTCAGCTAATTACTTATGCCATGACACATCCTTATTATGGAATGGGTAAATGATTTCTACCAAGGAACTCTAGGAGCCACTAAGAGCTTTCAAACTGCTTTAATCTCCAAGGCATGTTGGAGAGCCTTACTGTGGAACAACAGTACTTGTGTGGAGAAAGCTCCATGCAACAGGGGACAGTAGGCACTTCTGGAATGAAGGCATTGCTGGAGTGCTCAGACAGAAAGTGAGGGGTGAATTATATTCCAGCTGTAACTCTGATCTAGCCAGCAACTAAAAAAAAAAAAACAACCAGCATTCAAAGCTGTGTGTGCAACCCTAAAGGGGAGCTGAGAGACAATTCCAGGGTTATGGAATGTATCAAATGGGAAAGCTGAGGGATTCCTGATGGGAGAAGCCACCTGAGAGAAAAGGAGTGCACAGCACCCAACAGGCAAATTGTAATCTCCTCCTCCTCATGAAAGCAAGCCAGTTCTATGGATTGGTCACAGGGATATCAACTTTTCAGTGAAGAGCTGTGATCAAAACAGGATTTACAGTAGAGGTCGTGGAGAACAACACCTTTGACTGCCAGACACATGTTCTTGGAATTAAATAGAATGAGGTAATACAAAATTGCAGAACAATGTCAACATTCTAAGAGAGGGGGAGATTAATTTGTATGAACTTAATTAAAGTAGCAGGTAAGAACAACCTTTTTATCTACCTTACCTCATCGAGACATCTTTCATACTGTTCTCTCTGATTTTCATTTTCCAGAGCCAGTGCTGAATTCTCTGCCTACAGTAAAATGGAATAAATAAGTAAATATGTAAATTTAGCAAACGATATCTTTCACCACATGACAATTCATAAAAATCCTCAGGGGGCTTACCTACTGTACTTCTTCAAGATCCAGAATAAGTGCAATTTATTTTGCTATGGGTTGGTGCTTTGAGTAAAACCAGAAGTGACAGTCATTTATGAGATTATTCACACCCTGCATTACAATTTAGAAGAATATCATAGCAGATATTCCATGTATGTCCACCATCTCACCTTGTCAGGTGCAATAGAGTTTGCAATGAAACACTATGAAAGATATTGACATATCTTCCTCTCCCTTATCTGTTTAGAGGGAACTTGCTACCTGAGAACCACTTGGACACAAACAGAAGCAGCCAGTACCACAGGGAAACAAAGCATCATGGCAACTTTTAACTGTGGCAGCCTCTCTCAAGTCTGGTTTTGCAGTGGGGAACCCCACATGCACAGCTAATTGGTGAATAACTGCATCCTTTAACTGACCCTAATAAATTTAATATTCTTTCCTTACAAAAAAAAAAAATTATCTCAAGAGTGAGAGGTATTGTGCTATGTCTAAATGTAGTCTTGAAGTCAGACTTTTTTTTTCTCCCACATATGTAATTTTAAATATGATAAAAATTCCTGTGCAGTAGAGCCTTTCATCTGTCTTTAGTTTTCATTACGCTCACATTTTTGCATAGTGAAAACTCAAAAATAGCACAATCTGGTATGTAAATCCCAGTAAACTAAAGTATTTTTCTCTATATATCTATTTGACTTTAAGAATTCTTACAGTATGGGAAGAGGAAAATCTCTAAGGTGTGATGCAGTTTCATCAGAGCAAGTTTCAACTAGTCTTCTCTTAAAGACTGAGAAACTAAAACAACATATATAAAAATCTATTGAGTTAAAACTGGCTCTAGAAATCTCTCTGCCTCCCATGCATAACCTTCCCATCACATAACCATAACACCAAAATCAATACCTTCCCATAATTACAACTATTATGAAATTTACAGTACTTGCATTACTTTAACCTTCTGTCAACCTATAAAACTTAAACAATTGCTGTTTCAATGGAATTGTGGTTACACAAAACAACAGTGATAAATACAGTTAACATTTGCAGTTTTACAGGAAAATTAATGTAATGTGCTGCATGGAATGACTCAGTGAATGATGCACAGTTGCCTCTTCCTTGTTAAAAAAAAGTCAATGAATCAACAAAATAAGAATCTCAAAGTCTATTAGATTGATTCATTAATAAAAATTTCAAATTCAGCTGAATCATAAATGCAAGGCTAGGAAGAAAAAGCAAATGTACCCTATTATCCAGCATCTTGAAAGAGATTGAAGAGTAAAAGTGTGGTAAGAAACAAGGGCATATAGAGTTTACTTATTTAAAAGTCTAAATAAGCAAAGTGTAGAGAATCTGTGCTTTATCTCCAGGGTACAATTAAAGCCAGCAAAGGTGGTAAAATGCTCTGCATCATATTTTCACAATGTCACCTATGAATGGGTTCAACATACGGCCATAAAAAGTCTATGGGTGATCCTGCAGAGAGCACAGTGAGATGAGGCAGCAAAAAGTGGCAGATACAGAAGAAGCAAAGCAGAAGAAGAAGCTGCAAAAGCAGCAGTAAAAAATCAGAAGCTGGAGGGTAAACAGTCCTCCAGACTGAAGAGGCCATAGTTTGCTTTCACATACATATTCTTGCAGATTGATTGATAAAATAAAGAGATGTTTGTTACATAAAAATATTCCTGAGTTAAAGATTTTCAGGCATTTTTCTATGAATATACCCCTAAAATGCCATCCAAAAGAAATTCTTACTGTTTTGAAGCAATCACTAAAAGATTAGTCTGCACAGCTTTCCACTCACACATATTGATATATTTCTGGATTTCATTTTTAATTTTCATTTTTACTATCATAAAAATACATTGTATGATTTTACCCTAAAACAGTTTGAGCAGACTGCTTACACACAGAAATCTGTAAAAGAACTACAGCACACACTTGTACTCTATGAAATACACAGAGAGCTCCCCATGCTTTTCTCACTCCATGTTTTGGAATGCTGTAAAATGGAATGTTAAATCTTCCTGGATCTGTTCAATGAACCTCTGATTTCAGCAAGCTATTCTATTACAAACAGGCTACCAAAATTAGGAAATCTAAACTAGACAGCATTATAAATAAATGCTACATTTCAGCTCTTATCAATCCACAGTGGAAACATCTGTATTATAAAACCTGTTCTCACACCACTGATTTTAAAATTGTAGAGAAAGGATGTAATGCACTCAATGTTAACTTGACTTTTGTGCTTCTTGATTGCCAAGCAAATCATGCCTATTTATTTGGCATTCTTGTAATGAGGCCTAGACTAGAAGGGAACACTTGACTGACTTTTGCTTTAGAATCTGTGCCAGTTCCTACAACATGAAAAAACCATAGAATGCAACCAAATACTTGATAATAATCCTCATTCCCTTGAAAGTGTTCATTTGGAAAATTTGTAATAGCACTTACAGTCTCAAAACCCTGCCTCCTAATCCAAACCTTCATTTATTTCACAGAAATCACTAGGTTTTGATGTTATTGTAAGGCTGCTCAATTTTTGCTCCAAAAGATCCACCTTCCTCCTGTATTGTATATTCTGGGCATCCTTTGCCAGTTAAGCAGAGTCCATCTCCTTCAAGGAAACTGCTATTAGATTTCCATTTTCATTTTCAGGCCACACTTGGAGAAGGCAAAGCTGCAGGAAGAAGCCCCCCTCTCTTCTCACAGCTTGAAAGCTTTTGCACACTTGCAGGCAGCTGGGGCAGTGACAGTTCTGACTCCAGTTCTAATCCCATCCATGACCTGGCAGGGGACTGTGCAGGGAAAACTGAGCTTGATGAGACCAAGCAGCTGAGAGTCCTGAGAACAGCACTTTCTGAGACAGCCACTGATTTCTGTAGTGGTTCCTGTTTTTAGGCATAGCTGTCCTCCAGGAATTTGGGTTTATTTTACGTCACACATAGAAATGAACAATCATGCTCTGTCCCTCAGCCTTGCCAACACGAAAAGTGATGCAGCCCAGCAAAGATGGAGCACTCAGTGCCTGCCACCAGCACCTCAGGCACACACATTGTTTTTTGGGGGACAGCTCACAAGGCACAGCAGCATCCAGTCAGCCAAAAGTTACTGTGCCACAACGACCACTAAATGCAACATCAGAACCTGCTGCTTTTGGATCATTACAGATTCCAGGATCCTAAAATATCAAAATAGATGTCCCTCCCAATTCTGATTTGGGAGAAAGTATTTTGCACTAGAGTCTCTCCCAACACTGGAAAATTCAAAGATGACTGGGGTGAAGCTAAGCAGCCTTCAGCTTCCTGAATTAGAGACAACATGGCTCTGAAGTGTGAGATGGAGTTGTTCAGACTACTTTAACAAAACAAGCTGCCTTGAATTGACAAACAGACATGAGAGACTTTGTCAATTGATTTTAATTCCTTCCTCAGGATGAAAAAACATAGCCCTGATAATGATAAAACTTCTTTGAGTCAGCTAAATTCTCTCTCTTGCATATATATTTTCTCCTGTGGGGCAGCAGTTTGCATGGTGTCAAAGTTAGTAACAGGCTACACACCTGATGCTTCAACAGACAATCCTCTGTGCTTTTGTAATGGCAATGAAATCAATTAAAACTATTAATTAACTATTACAATTAATTTAATTTTCTACTAGAATGCACAAATAAAAGAGAAGCATGACTAAAAGAGAACTATGTACAAGATAGTTCTCCTCACTCAACTTTTGTCTCAGAGTTGAGACAAAACAAAAGGATGGGAGGGGGAAGACAGAAGAAAGCAGGGAGTGATATGCATTTTGTGCTAAGGGAAGAGGAGATCACAGAACCATAGGCTGGTTTGGATCAGAAAGGACCTTTAAAGATCATCTAGTCACAGGCAGGAGATGAAGGTCTAAAGGTTGTATGTCTAGTTAGCAGCTCAGCATGCTCTGAAGGTATCATCAATAAAGGTCAAGAGGAACAAAGTTATGACAGTGAACTTTAAAATCCCTGCCAGAATGCTACCCCACAGTTACCACGGGCACTCCTTTGTTATTCATCCTAAACCATTTGTCCATTTATAGAAAGCTTTATTGATTTACACAGGCATTCATTTGTCATGCTCAGTGCAGTGTATTAAGAGCTGTCCAAGCACTTCAAATGTACTCAGCAATTTCTTCCTGCTTCCAGCTTCTGATTTTGTATATTTTGTGGTCACAGCTTCCTACAGCAGATGAGAGGTCAAACCCTGTTGTTGGCAAAGTAAGAAGTGATGCTTTTGCACTTTTTCCTTAGCTCCTTGGAGCACTTTTGGTAAGCTACTCTTCTAGGAAGAGTTTACCACTTGAACCAGCTCTGTGCCTTTGGCCACAGGGAACTTTTTGCATGTTTCTGTCCCTGCTATGCAGAGAATTTGTCCTTCGAAAGACTAATCTAACAAATTGTCAGAGAAAAGTTTAACACCATACTTATGCTAGTCAGAAGAGCTGAAAATTACATTTTTGCTTTTAAATCAATGTAATTGTAGCAACAAAAGCCTTAATTTAATTCCAGCACTATTACAGCATTTCCACTGGCCACCTTCCAGTGCCTTTGATATTAGTAAAGACAGGTCTTTGCTGGGAGTAAAATGAGAACTGCACCTCAAGGCCACCCATCAACATTTGGATGTTTCCACCTTTTCCTTTACACTTTTTCCACAACAGATCAAAGCTTGGGCAACCATGGAGCATCTCCCTGCTGAACAGCTCTGCTCCCTGACCCTACACCTCAGGATACTGAGACTGGGCAGTGTTACCTACTGATGAAATAATCAGTGAATTTAGTGGAACAATACTTAAATAAAATGCTTTTTTATTTAAGTGTCCCAGCATTAACTATTTCTTCTGTATCATGGAGATGGGAGAAAAAAAGGAAAACACCAAAAAGAACAAATCAGTGACATGATGACAGCCAGGCTTCTCACCCTTGCTTCAAAACACAGCCTTCTTAGCAGCATCATATTTTCTGTTTTATTTTTTAACAGCCTGTTACATTTAACCCCACTTAAAACATTTGACATATTTTATCTGAAATACTCAGCCAGTGTTTAATTCCCATCCACTTTAAGCATGGCATGGAAGTGATATATATGTGATGTTAAATAATAAAACACAGAACCATATAAGTGTCAATTATAATTCTGTCTATAAAAAGGCCACATTAAACCTCATTGGGCAGCACTGGTGGAGATCATTCTTGCATTTCCACAACTTCAACAATGTTTTCTTTGAATTCTTTACTGTTACAAAACTATATTAAATCTCAAAAGCAGTCTCCCAGGACATGCTCTGCTATAGCTGTGCTACCCATGGGTTTGCAGACTCATAGAAAGCAGTACAACCCTCTAATGTATGCCAGAAATCAGAAAATATTTATTCAATCTCAGGAAACCAACCACTTAAGGTTACAAAGTTTAAATGTTTAAATGTTGTGAACAAAAAACAGCCCAAGGTCTGTGCAGCTTCTTATGATGCCTCACCAATTATTGATGAGCAGATTCATGTATTTAAACATGAACTTACAGCAGAAATTAAGTAACAGTTTTAAAATATGTGTTGATTTCATGCTGTCAAAGATCAGAACACAGAACTTGCTCGTTTATTCAGTTTTGTAGCAGTTTGCAGGGAGAGACTCCCACCCACAGCCCTGGATGGGGCTCATGACCACAGAAAGCTTTTCCTGTCTGCTGAGCATTTCCCTGTTCACACGAGATGAAACAAGAGGTGTCCAACCTAAATGAGGAAGTCTCCCTTGGAAAGAAGAGTGCAACTAGAATTTATTCTTCCAAATTTACTTATATTGTATAAATATACAAACTTCAGGATCCAAATCCAACAAACCAGAACCAAATGAGATTCATACACTGCTGATGACACTGTGTTCTAAAACTGACTAAAGCAAAAATCATATTCCTGGGAATTCCTCTGTAAAAAATACCCCTTCCCCCCCCCCCCCCCCCCCCCCCCAAAATTTGGGGCTGGAAATTCTCAATTGGTTCAAAAATGGCAATATTTGTCTTTTTCTTTCTTTCAGTTAACTCTAAAGTAGTTAAGAATTACAAGCCTTTAAAACCTTCAACATTTTCCCTTCTGACACCACAGGAATGTTTGGAGTTGACATTTTAAGAAGTTTAAGAATAGATCTAGCAAAACAGACTGCATTATAAGCACAGGCTTATCTTCAAGCAAATAATCACCTAGGCTACTGCTAACAGATATATCAATAATAGAGTTGTATGTTTACCTGCATGCAAATTGTAGGAAACAGCAAATTCTACCTGTATTTACAGAGATAATTATAGACTCACAACATTTCCACTGGCAGAGCACTGTCAGTAGAGGTCTTTGTACAAATGGGTTAAAATTATGAAGGATGCCGTTTTTCCCCCAAAATAATTCTTCCAAATGATCCCATATAAAACATTTTTTGAGCATGAGGAGTAAAAGAGGTCTGAAGAGGCAGAGACAGCCAGCATACAACTGTACTTCCTAAAGCTAAAGACATGGTCTATATAACACATGTACATTTGATAAAGCACAGAAGTACAAGCATGGAGAGTCAAAAGCCCCACCAAGATTCCCATCCCATTCTTTTTTCCCCCCACTTCTTGTTTTAAGTGATTTGTTCCCTTATGGAATTGCTCTCTTAAAGAACAGAGAGCATTTCACTCTGACAGACTCACTGTGCTTCACTATGGAATATTCACAGGCAGTTATTTCTTCTATCAAAGAAACAGAAATCCCTGGTCCATGAAAAAAGGTCTGAGATCCTGAAATTTTAAGTCAAACTAAGATTTTTACAATTAACACAGATAAAGGGAAGTGGTGAGGATTTGATTAATCCATTTTGGGTTTTGGCATTTTGGGTTTAATATCAACTTGTATGTGACACATACCTAAGCATCTTTGTATTGAATTCTTATAGGAGCCAATCACATCAGATTTGGTCAGTTGCATTTGTTTCATTTTTTTCCTGCCAAGGGAAATTCAAACTCTTTGGAATAGTAATTCTTTGAAATTAGTAAAGATTAGTTGAAAACCATTGACTATCTGTTAACCCAGTGCTGAAGCTCAATAAAAAACTGTTGGTGCAGTCACTTTCAAAGAAAAAATTTGTTTTGCAAGGAAACAATTTGATGAAGACTTATCAAATTTAGGAGTGACACTGAAACCAATAGCTAAATTTTGGCTTTGAATCCTTCTGAAATTATACATATTGGCAACCACTTTTAAAAAAGGTTTTTAAAAGATAGTTTTTCTTTTTAATTTCAGATCTTGAAGAAAACTCATGTATTTTAAGACAGTTTTTTAAACAATAAGAGAGGCCGCTTCAGAATTTCTGTAAATTAGTTATCCTTCAAAGTTGGGCAATTTTGACCATGAGCTCAGTGACAGTTTTGTACTTGCTGTGATTTCATTATCCACACCTGAGCAGCACACAAAGCTTCAAGGTTCATCTAATGGGGAGGTTGAAAAGAATAGGGCATTTCAAATCTGTATATGAAAATTAATATTTGGGCCACTTTATACCAGAAGAAAACATTCTTTATCTTCCCCATCTTGTCTCTGAGACATTCAGAGAAAATATGGAAATAGTACTGCTCATTCTTGACACTGGGAAGTGGGTATGAAAAAAAAAGACCAAACTGCCTTCACAGGTAGAAAACCTTGAAATTACTTATCAGGAAGACAAGGATTACATAAAGTATATTCAGGATTTTTTTTTTAATTTCTAGAAATTCTATCTATCAAGAGCAGCTCTTCTCCTCTAAAGTAGCTTTTCTATGTTTTATTTCCTAATAACACTGGACTGAAAATAAAATATAATTTCATAGGTCAGTGCAAAAAAAATTGCTTAAATGCCTGAACTGGTGCTTCCAGGCTGCTCAATGCACCTGAACCGAAGGGCTGCTATTAAATTATAGTAAACAGTAAAAATTTGGAGCTCAATTTGGCACCATCTTCAAGGGACACCAACACCAACCTCCTCCCCACTTACCCATTCCACTCCCCCAAGGAAATTACACACCTGAGTTTGCTCAAGGGAGCTGATGATAGAAACAAAATATTCAGACTTTACTGCCTTCCTGCTTTTTGTCCCCTTATTTAATGCATAACCTACAACACAAATGTATCCCACACCAAATTATTTTGGATCTTACTGGAAGGTAAAACAACAGATGTTTTGCTCTGACTTCAGAGAAAGTGGCTGATAAATATTTATCGAGAAATATTTTTTCCTAATTATTTATCCTAAGTTCCTTCATTTAATTAAAATGTAATTATGGAATAAAATGATTTAAACTGACAGTCTGGAAAACACTGATTCTATTAGTTTGAATGTCAACCAGTTTTGGGTGATGGGAAACTCACACAAGTTCTCTGCTAAGCAAGTGGGAAAATATTTTTTTTCTTTTCCCAAAGAAAACATGTATGAGTTTTTCTGAAATTGAAAAAATAAAATACACAACTGGTTTTCCACTTTAAAAAACTCCCCTTGAGCTTCTTTTAATTTGAATTCTGAGAAAAATAATGGCTTTTCTTTGTTGCACTATGCAATCGATTTAAAAATTATGTGATGATATAATTGATACTGCCACAAAGTATTTTTAAACATAATAAAATATATTCTTTTCCTCCTCCTATGCTGAATCATTTTACTTTGTTCCTTTAAAGACTTCAAGTAAAAAGCCTTCCACCACAATAAGCTATTAATGTCGCCTGTTTCACAGCTCCCAACATAAATTTATAACAAGTTTTCCTGATTTAACTACATGGGAGCGCTGAGTTATTCCTGAAGGCGATGTTTCCTGCAATTCCACTCTCTTCATCAGAAGTCACCCATAAGTCAACCTCCCCAGGTATTTCAAAATGAACTTCTCTTGATGGCTTCAGTTATTTCTGTCCCTCCCAGCTAAGGAGCTGTGAAGCCAAGTGGAGCAGGACAGGTATTGGTGCTGTGCTGTGGAGAGCATCAAATGCCACATAATGTGCAGCAATTGTTCTGTAGCCACTAGCCAACTCCTAATAACTGAATCACAAAATTACTGCTCATTTCTTGCTAGCTGAAATGAAACTCTATTTGCAAACTTCACCCTGTTTCTCCTGAGAGCTCTGAACGTTTTTCTCTTTTGTTCTTACAGGCACACAGCAAGAATTAGGAAATGCCCCTTGCTCCACACAGCAACATGTGGCTTCTGCACTGACATTTGTTAAATTGAAAGTTCTAACTCATTTAATTTTTAATCTTTTAGAGTGAATTTTCAGAGTAGTTGTATTTGGCCTGGAAGAACAATAGCTCACATCTCAAATTCTGTCTTTTAAAAGATTCAGCACATTAGAGGTTTTTTTTGGTTTGTTTTTTCTGCCCTGTACAGACTGAACTCATTTAGAGAAGATGGGATAAGGACCCCGTGGAACCTGGCTGATGTGGCAGCATCAGACTGTGACCCTAACTAGTTATGGGAAATGTCTCCTACCGAGCTGGATGACATCAGGTCCATCCACATTGGCTTTTTTGGCTTGGCTGAGCTGTGAGTGTCCTCATCTCCAGTGGTTTTTCTGATCATCACACTGACCAGGCCACAGCTCACACCGTGGTGTGCCCTTGGATCCAATGGACTGGGTTTCTCTTACAGAAATGGGAACAGCAACTCCAGCTGCTGCTGGGCTCACCTGGAGTCAGAGTGACTCCCCAAAATGTACAGAGCACGAGCCTGAGGATCTGCTCCTGTTACAAGGCAGACACACAATTATAACAGCATATCTTCCACCATTAATAGGGATGCCCTAAGGAAGCCAACTGCCAGGACAAAAATGTATCCCACAATACCAAAATAAGAGAGAGGCCTGTTGGGAACTTTTTCCTCCACACAAGAGATATGGGCCAGAGCAATTCTTCTGCTTGGATATTTTTATAGTTTTGTTTGTTATGAAACCAGAAAATACAAACCTGTACAGAAATATATATATATTCAAGCCAGATGCATGGAATCAAATTCTATTGTAATGATATATTATTAATTGCCACTGTGTTACATTAAACTCTTTCTCAATTATTAACTTAACCTTGCTCTTCGGCATATATAAAATTTGTCTCAGATTTTGTTCTTCATACTTGCATTTGTTGGTAAACTACATTATAGGAGGTCCAAGAAATGCCTTAGACCACAATTTTGGAAGAATGTGGAAAAGCAGAAGTCCTTCAAAAAAACAAGGTTTGGCTAAAAATTGCAGTCTCATATGGCACAGACTTCAGGTCAAAGTTGATGGGGTTCAGGGGAGCCTCAGTAAGAAGCTCAGGTGTGAAAAGCACAGCAACAGCAGCCCTGATCTGCAGAATGAGCCAAATTTACATCACACAATTAAACACAGCTCAGGTGCAGCCACTGGAACTGCACCCACCTTCACATGTCTGAATTTGATAGCCAAGTAAATAACATCAGTATCAAAGATGAGGAAATGTTGTTGTTAAAAAAAGCTCCTGTTCAAGAGCAGGATCAGTGATTAATCAATTGGCCTAAAGGGAAAATGTAGAGAAAGGAAAAAAAATAAATCAATGTATGAAATACTATGCAATGTCACAAATACCTAGAGCTGATCACATTACTGCTCTGTCAGATTGGCCTGCAATTGGGAAATATTCCTGCCTGGCAGATGTCACCAGCGAGGCAAATCACTTGCTCAAAAAAAGGAGAAGCAATTCTCATCTCTTATTTCTATTCAATGTCTTTGTGAAAAATACAGTTTTTTTCCCCTAATACTGGCAAAGTTCTTTTTTACAATGAACTAAGAATAACTATTTTACAATGAACTAAGAATATCTATTTTTACTCATCTAAATGGGTAAAATTTTGGGGTCACTGCAAAAGGCAAAATATTTGAGAAAAGGAGTATAAAGACAACCATCAGTGGAATGGAAAAAAACCTATATTGTGCCAGAGGAGCCAAGAGGAAGACTGTTTCCCTAAAAATAAAGTTATGTCAACACTATCTGCAAAGATCTGCTAAAGCTGGCTCAGGTTGCTCCTGCATTGTTCTACTGGGGCCAATACTCTGCTTCTCAGGAAGAGCTAATTAGTTCAGATGAAATCTGCTCCATGCAACTACACTGCTTCTGCTACCTGAACTACTTTGCATGGCAGGGCATTATATAAAAAGAAGATGCTGTTTATAAAGCTTGCAACAGAGTGTTTTTCTCTGTTTCACACCTCCTACCTGAATTGAATCAAATTTATGCATGTATGTGTGTAACAGCAATCTCTGCACAGCACTGGGGAGACACTACAATGTGCTACAAAATCCTTTTTATGAGATAGAGATCAGACTTAACTTACAGAAAGCACACTCACTGTTATTTAATAAAAATAATATTCTAATGGTCGTTATTGGTAACAGTGGATGAAGTATAATGGCATCAAATAGGACTGAAGGAAATTACCAAGGAGGGTGTAACAGACTTTTCTGTGACATGTCTAAGGTCTGAATGAGCAAATTCTGTAAGGTTCAAAAGATGAAAAAGGAGGAGCTATTGAGGCAATTAAGGAGAAACTTCAGAGGTTTCAGCCCCATGGCCTCAATGCTGAGAAGCCTTCACTCATTTCCAGATTACCATTAAGAGAAATTCTAACTAAGTCTTTAAGCAGGACAGACTCAATAGAAGAAAATACTTTAACTTCTGCTTAAACACACAGCAGTCTCACATAATGCATGACCCTCACATCCATTTCTCAGCTGATCTGAAACTGTTGCTGCAATAACTTTGCAGGATTTTGTCTAGCAAAGTAGTCAATGTGCAAGTATTTCTTAGAGTTTAATGAAAAGCTGAATGAAAAATAAAGGTATTACTTGCTTCCTCTATTTAAAATAACTTTTTCCTGAAGAACTTAAATGTTGAGAACCAGAACACTTAAAATCAGAAGGGGTTTTCTGGAGGAACAGATCATTTGACTGAAGACAAGAAAGAAACCCGCAGGCTTATTAACAGCTGTAATCACCAATTGAGCACTCCTCCTAAATAATTTCTGAGTCTTGGCCTTGTCTGAGTATACAACAGCCAGAAGAGGAATAGGAAAACCCATGAATCACAAAGATGAAGAGCACTGTCACCACACATGATGGAAGGCCAGCAGGGATCCCGGGTATTCCTGTGGGAAGGGAAGAAGCTCTGCCCTCTAGATGGCATGATGTGCCTGCAGATCCCAGATGGAGCTGGGCAGCCCTGCCAGGCAAGGTGACCACAGCTCCACCTGCATGGGCAACCTGGGCCCAGAGGTCAGGAAGGGAAGATCACCTTCCCTTCTGCGTGGGAAGGTGAGAACTGCACATTCCTGAAGGGGCACAGACACATTCCTCCCATCTGGGGAGCAGAGGAATGGTGCTCAGCCTCAATTGAGGCTCTGACCCCATATGGGGAAAGGCAACCTAACTGGGAGGGGTGGGCAACATGTGAAAACACATAATAAAAACCAAAAACAAACAGGAAAAAAAAAAGATTGTCCTTATGAATAAACAAAAATCGCCTTGACATTTAATAGCTTCTGAAACAGACACTAAAATGTGCATGAAGCTATCCACATCCACATGAGGCTGTAATGCATACATGTGTAGCTTTTTTAACTATATAATGAAATTTAACACTTAGTGATAATCAGGTATCTACAGAACCATCAGCAAAAATCTGTTTCATGCGTAATGGACCAATGTCAGACTATTCCACATTTGATTTATCTCCCCTCTCTATATATTTATAACTAATCTTAAAATCTGTGCTTGTCACCATGACAGATTAAGCAGACTTAAAAATAATCGTTTGGGTATTTTCTGCTGTGGACTATCAAATTAGCTGCATAATAAAGCCAGTGAATATTGAATTTCAAGAGTATGTTAATCATACAGATTTCACATGTGTAGTTAAGCATTCCCCAACACAGGAGCCAAACCTCACAGGCTAGAATTCAGCACAGTGCCCCTAATTCCAGTGTATGAGTGTAAATATACCTGCCCAGAATCCCTTCTATAATCTCCAATGCTTTATTTCTACAAGATGAACAAAAAAGAAATCGCTATCAAATTAAGAAAAAATGCATCACCATGACACATCAATAATGTTTAAGCATTTTCAATGTTAGTAAGGAGAAATTAAAAGATAATTTTACTATGTTCTAAGCAAGGAGTCATAAGGGATTCAGCTCAAACAGCTGAGGTAAATTAATTGGGATTTCCTATGCAGCCAGTAGAGAACATCCACAGAATACTGGGATTTTTAAAATAATGTTAGTTTGAAATGAACTGCAACTTATTTATTTAGTTTATGAACTGTAGAGCTGTCATTACTGTCAGCCAAATTGCATGTATTAGTATGTAAATTATAAATACAGGATGCAATTCTAAAAATCTCTGTCACATAGAAGCCTTCCTCTGAAACAAGTGCCACTGTGAGTAATGAGCAGGCTCACAGAAAGGGCTTGTGGAGAGCCAGGCCCAGCAGAGAGAAACTATTTAAAAAAATTACTGAGTCTCACTCTCTGAAATGATGGATGTGTGGGGATAAACACAGCCACCTAGATCTATAACAGAGCGTTGGGAAATCTCATTCCATTCCACGGGGAGAGTGGATTCTCAATTGTACCACACGCCTGATTGCTGAAAAGGCAAGTTACATTAACTGCTGATTATCTGCAAGAAGGTACCACACGTGGAAAGAAGGGTACTGAAAAACTATCATTAGATTATAAAAGGCAGACAGAAATAGCAGATTCCTTCACTGCAACCTAGCAAGGACTGTGTGCAGAATACAGTTAACATTCATTACAATAGAGAAAATCTGACAGGTTTAATAAAACCAAAATGATTTTCCTTGACTTCTGTGACTTACCTTTTCTTCACTGACTACACCTATTCCTCAGACCTTCTGGCACCAAATCATTATTCTTGTGGCCATATTCAATACTCTGAACTATATAAAGACTGTTATGTCAGCCAGCTAAGTACCACAGAGCTTTCTCTATGGTACACAGCTGTTAAGAGAGAGCCACTGGATTGGAACTTGGAAAATCCTAGAAAACAATTAATTACCTTATTTTTACAGAAAATATATATAATTTCATTTGGCTGTGGTAAAATGAACATTAAATACTTATCTATGATCTCATTTGTTTCAATAAAATTTCCAGAACTCAATATATAGTCCTGAGGATTCTACAGCATACCTATAACTCCATGCACCAAAACTTAGGGAAAAAATCACCACTGTAGGTGAATTAAAGGATATGCTAAACAGCAGCCTGACTAAAATATTAATGTGAAGTAAAAAAACTGCATATAAAACATATGCATATATTGTATTTTCTTCCCCCTCCAAGATGTTGGAGTCACTATCCTGGAAAAGAGCATTTTATATTGTTCTGCCTTGAGAAGGAAGATGTCAGGAACAGCACAAGTTACTCACTTCTTTCCTATGTGCCTTGTACCTCACTGGGATACACTGATGTGTGTGATGGGCACTCAAGCTGGAAATAACTCTCATTAAAACCTGTTTACTGCACGAGCAGGCTAGAGGAGAAAAATTCTAATATGCAGCAAAATTCACAAGTAGTTGATGGGGTATGACACGATGACAAGCTGAAAACTATTAAATGCTGGTCTAAGGCACAGCAGAACAGGAATAAGAGTTGAAGCATACTCTGTTGAGCACTTGGTTGAATTAGCTTATTTCAATATATTACTGCTTTGTAGGTATGTGAGAGTACAAAACAGAGAGCTGATCTGGAAGCTTTTACCTTTTCAACATGTGCTAAACCCTCAGAAGCTTTGCACATTGTGATCCAAAACATTTAACTTCTGAACCACTGCCATGATGTGTCATAGGAGATGCAATTCTATATTCTTTTATTTTCCCTTCAACTCAATCAGAAAAGAAAACAATACTGTTTGTAACTCAGACTAAAATTCCCAGGAGCTGCCAAGGTTGGTTTTAGAAAACATTTTAAGCTTCTGTTGAACTGAATAGTGAGAAAAATGCAGATAAGCATGGCCTTCTCTTGGACCATGGAGACAATGACTCAATGTACAGTTATATTTACCAAGGCACTCTCCCATTTCAGGAGATGGAACTGTTTGGTGAACAGTGGATCAGAAATCTGTCCCTAATGATGGCAGGAAATGGTTACAGCAATGACAGAGTAAATCTGAACACTCTTCTTACATCCAGTGGGCAGAGCTATTTTCAACACCCCTGTTGTAAATTCATATCCCTTCTAGATCATCTTGATTTTTCTATGCCAAAAGAGAAGTTGCCATGAATTTCAACCGGCTTAGGGAAAAAAAATAAAAGGAGAGAGAAAAACAGAAAGATAAATATTTTACATGTCTGCAGGAAATACATCCTCTTCTCTTAAATAATCACCACATTCTAACTGAATTGAACAGTCTGCCCTGGAGTGTTTCTATAAGCCTTCATCCATATGAGGATATTATTTCCAGTTGTTACTGTTGGGATGTTTCCCAACAGATGATTCTGTGCCAGCTATGGAGCCTCACACCCTGGTGGGATGGCTGGAAAAGCCACAGTGGAAGATGTGAACTGGCAGGAGGGGTACAAACAGCTGGGAAGGACGAGCTGTTGAGGACTTCAGCCAAAGCAAGGGAGGACAGACTGCAGGAGAAAAGTTCCCCAGGGCACAAAGGCAAGGAGAAACAGATAAGAGCCATGAGATTTGCTTCCCAAAGACCAACTGAGCCACTGAGGACCTACAGCAGATGAGCTCAAGCACCAACAGGTTATGGAAAACATTCAGCTTGATGGTACTTGTTTGGTTTTAATTTAAAATTTACTTAGCACTTGGAAAGCTGAAACAGTTATCTGGAAAGAGCTGGAATAAACGGGGCTGGTTTTGAAACCAGTGATGCAATTTTGTGCTGATTCATTATCAGCCACCGTGTAAGGTTGGAAATAAGACTTTCCCTACCTCATTGTCTGATCCCTTGCTATAAAAAAAAAAGGGTTCTTAGGCACAGCTCAGAAAATGAATTATAAAAGTCTCCTGAAAAGATTTAAAAGTAAAATCATCCAATAATTAGAATTAAGTAGGTTGGTCTTCTGTGACAAATTGGCATAATGGATCTAGTTGTGTGGATGGCCAAGGCATTGGGCTAAGAAGAGGCTTCTGGCTGAATCACATTAAATACACGGGCTGGAACAACACTGGTTGCTACAAAATTTTTAGAAAGTTGCTACAAAATATTTAAAAGTTTCATGATTTTTCTATGCATCTAAGTCCAGTGATTCACATTTCCTATACACCAGTGAATCAGCTGACTTTCAATAAACATGAAGTCTTTCCTCACAGATATTTTCAGAAACTCGGGCTCTTTGCCTCTGCATATGGTGTGTTTCTTTCCATGGAAAAGAAAATAATTATTTGTTTTCTTACCATTTTACCTTGCAGTACATGGAAAATCACTCAAATAAAAACAAAAAAGAGAAAATGAAGAGCAAAATAAAAACCATCAGCATCCCATTCAAAGTTATCCTCTCAATCCACCCAGAGGAATTATGTACCCTTCTCATATTTCTATTTTATAGTTCATAGTTCATTGCTATCATGTCTTTCTTCCTCTGCAGAGTAGTAAAAACATAATATCGGAAATACTTGACACACTTCCTCATTTGTTTAATGGTGATGATAAAAGGGAAATTACTCCTCTAATATATTTGAACACTTAGCTTATTATCCTGAGTGAGTTTTCTCCCAAAGCTCAATTTATTAAAACAGAACACATCTTTCTGTGATGAACTGCAAAGAGTAAGAGGGCAAAATTATTTAATTAAAATTAGAGTGGTTTCATGATTCTACCCCAGCAGATACTGCTTCTACTGCATCTTAGTTTACTGAAACTTTCATTGAGTCTCACTCACCCACAAGAAATGAGATTTTCACACATGAATTAGGCTTTTCATTCAATAACTTCAAGGTTACAATCTAATGCTACCCCAGTGGTTTGCTGAAAAATGCAAGGTTGGGAGCAGCCCTCAATCAGTATTTTGGAGGCCAAAAGAACTCGTGCCCATTGCAGATGGAGAAGCAGACACTTCCCAAACCAGGGGAACCTCCTCCTTGTTGCCTGTGTTTATTTAATTTTGAATGCAAATACTGTGGTTTTAACAAGGTGTTAGCTGTGCTCTGTCCCAGTCAGCTCATGAGCAGCCAAAAGCAAATACTTTCTAAGCAAGTTGCACTACTGCAGTTGCAAAGAAGGACATCCAAAAGAGCTGGAGCATTTCACAGAGTCAGACATGGTTAATTCATACTGAATTACCCTCCCTGCATAAATGTCTGTGCAAATGACAGACTTTAATAAGCCTTCAAAGCTGACACAGTATTTATCACTGATTAAATTTTTAAAATCAAACTATAGCTTTTACAGACATGTTTAGATTAAGACTGACATTAATGCTGTATATCAGTTTAAATCACTTGCAATTATGCAGGTGCTTGGTGCTTGCATTTCAGTCATTTGAGGCTAAATTGGGGCAGAGAACCCATAGCTCCATATTGGATAACAAAGCTTTGGGATACTCTTAAGGCCTTTACAGACACTGTTTGTCTAATACAGAATATTCTTAAAGCTTCCCTCTGTGGACTGTAAATGTGTAAATTGTTATTGCTGGAAAAAAGAAATAGTGGACAATCTTGAAATGAAAATCCATATAACACCTAACATACCCAGGAGAGCAAATTAAGGCTTTGTGAAAAATCTCTAACTTGTATGTATGTGAGTTTGGAAATATAACATTATTGTTTTACTGTAATTGTGAAAATGGTGAAAAAATCTGGAATTGCTGTATGGGGGTTGATGCATGTCCAGAATAAATTATACTTTTTGTATATTTCTGGCTACAATTCTTCTGGTGATGAAAGCAGAATTTAAAAAAAGAAATTCCACCACAGAGTTCATGTTATTCACCATATTTCATTGATATTTCATTTTTTTGCAGCACTCCTAATACACAGAGAAGATATTAAAGAATTTTTTTTTCTTTGTAAGAGCTAGAAGGCATTTGATCATAACTACTGAAGTAAATTAAATGGCATTTCAAGAGCAGCCAACTAAAAATGCTGAAGGCATAAAGGAATTTTGATATCCCGGAAATCACAATTAATTTCAACTATGTAAAATGGGACACAAGATGGTGTGAACCATTTTTTATTTGTCATCTGTTTCATTTGATTAGAAACATATGGTATTTATCAATCAGTAAAGTGGAAATAGAATTTGCTGTAAGTGATAATGGATGTAAAAAAAATATAGGCAAAAGAAGCAATGGGAGAGTATGTGTAGATATCTCTTACCAAAGTACATGATCGTTTTCACTTGGGCTGACTACAAAGATACCTTATTATACTGATTTGTACTGTTCAGTGAGAAAATTTCCAGGGTAAACAGTAGTTAATAAAACATAAAAGGCATTACTGAAATTTATTTGGCAATACAATTGATAGCAAAAAAAAAAAAAGAAGATATTTTAAATAGAACTCCCATGATAAGGAAGGTACTTAAAGAAAGTTTCCTGTGAAAATGAAGCCTTGCCCCTTTTCTTATTCTTAGATTTCCTGCTCCAGATCCACCTGAGCAGGATGACTACAGGCTTTTTCCCATTCACAGAAACCACCTCACATCTGCAATGTGCCAGGAAGGGCAGAAACAATTTGCTCTGTGTATGGAACAGGAATGATTATCCTGTACAGACATTCCAAACAAAAGAAGCTAAATAATCTATTATATTGTACAAGTATCTGGAGAAGCTACCCATTTATCCCTGAGCTGGTGGATAGCCTTTCTGTTTTGGTACTTCATTCACTGGAAAATTAGCTCAGATTTACCCAACTTTTTGTGTGAGCAGCCAAGAGAAGGTATTAACCAGAACAACAAAAAAAAAAAAACAAACTGCTGGATCTAAACTTCTATGGAATAAAAACTTCACACCATTTGTGCAGGCTTTTTCTTAGGTGTGCACTGTCAAATACATTCATACACATGTGTGTAAATGTAAATTTCTAATCTTTGTACCTTTGTAGGGAATTTAAGAGAAACTCACCCAAGCAACAGGTCAGCAAACACAGCTGAGGAGGAAGAGGATGAAATAATTCTACAATTCCCTAACAGAGCAGCATGTCGTGCTAGTTGAGTAACAAACAAATAGGAAGAGGTATCAAAAGCTTTCTTACCAGCGATGATATTAATGAAATTATATTAATAGGCATTAATGGATTAGGTCACACACTCTGATTATTACTTTTAACAGCTTCTTTTATAGGCAGTGTTCAGATTCTAGAGGGCACAGATGGAGGACCAATTCTAGTAAGCACTTTATTAGCCTTTCTGATTCCATTAATTCAGTAACACCTAATCATGTAAAGTAAGATTAAAGATCCTGACACTCACAGCACAAAAAACTAACAAACAGTAATTTTTTGTTCCTTTCTACATTGACTAGCAAAATATTTAGAATAATTAGTCTGAAAACAGTAAAAAATTAGAACAGCTAATTGCATGTAACTTTTAAAAAAGTCTCTTAATTAATAAGCCCTACAGTCTTTGACACTGCAATTTATATTCTTCAAGAGAAAAATGCAGCAAAAATACATAATGCTAAACAACACACAGTTAACAACACTTTGTTTTGATTACATTGGCTCACAATTAATGCTGGCCCTGGAGCTCATCTTTCTCCTTTGATAGCTCCTTACACTCCTTATGTAGATTAATCCTGGAAGTTCTGGCATTCTCTAACGTGGTTTTGAGCAAGGCACTGCACAGCCCTGCCCCCAGAGAGGAGAAGTCTCCACTGCCCTCCCTGAAGCCCATCCTGCCTGTCCTTGGTGCTGCTTTCTGTATCTGGGCAATTTGCCACAACTGATAAAGGCTGTGACATTACTGAACACCTCCCTACCAACTGGAGACACACAGAACTGCAAATGTCATGCAGAATGATTAAGAATGAGGCAAAGCAAACAGAAATCATGCACATTTTGGAAATAAAAGACCACAAGGAACCTAGAGTCATTCTCCATTGACAGATAAAGCAAGACTATATTAAACTGTGCACTTTTTTTAGAGTTTTACTGTCTTAAACACTTAGTTGCATGTGTTTTTTTTCTCTCCCCAGGGCAAAATTAGAGTTACTTCATATTACATATTTTTATTTTACAAACAGTCTAAGCCTTTAAAGTAAAATTGCAGAAACTGCCCACACCTTTGAGATTTCAGATCCTGTATTTAGATGCAAACAGGACTGGTTGTAATTGTTCATATTTTACTTTTAACGAAGTCCTCAAGAACAAAAATCCAGAGTCTTAATCTATCAGAGTAAAACTCAACCCAAAAATTATCAAGTAAAAGGGCCTTCATACTTAAACAAAAATGTACAGAGCTAGTGATAAATCTATTGTCTACCAACACCTTACACAGACAAAACGTCACTCAGATCATTCTAAGGCAATCATTTGCCCATACCTATAATGCTACATAGATGCTTGAACAGAAGAGAAGGGAGGACACACTAGAAAAGTGAAAAATACAACTTTGCAGCAGTTAAGAATTAGATTAAAATATGCAGTCTCATTTTTTCATAGACATTGAAGCCCATGCTTCTATTAAGGAGCACAAAATAAGTTCATGTATATTGTAGTTGTAGTTTTACCTGCACCTTGTCCATGGCTGACTTCAAAAACTTTGAAACTTTTCCTCTAGTTAGAAGCCACCACAAGGTGCAGTATTTTGCAGATCCTAATTTTCCAGAAATGCACTCAAAATGTGGAGTGTGCAGTTCTCTGTGAGGTCCACAAGGAAATAGATTTTCCACAGCCTGGCAGTAAAAAAGCCTGAGCTCTCCCAAGCAAGCAGTCCAGCAATTAAAAATTGAGCAATAAACTACACTGGAGCAAACCTAGTTTTATGACAGTTGTTAAACCACCTATATTAGTCTTGCAATATTAATAATTGAAACAAAACGAGTAAAAGCAATTTTTCTTATTAAATGGTCTCAAAGGAATTAAAATAATGTATTAAGTTCCCTTTAAAATACGTGATGCTCAGCATTAGAGAGGGATCCTTTTAGTGGTTCTAAGCTTCTTGTTCACCCTTGGTAAATGAATTGTGAAAAAAATACCCCATAACATGAAATCAGGTGAACTGTGAAAGATTAGATTAATACTACAGGGTGATTCAGTGGCCATAAATGAATGAGGCAGGGGGAAGGGTGGTCTTTTATGTGTGAAACTCTTGTGCTTCTTACCTCCAGAGCTTTCAAACGCTCCAAGAGCAATTTTGTTTTTTCCTTTTCCTCCTCAGTGCTGCTGCTTTCACTTCTTGAATCCTCATCTGCCTGTGTGCGAATTTTTTCCATGCCTTCTTTACATCTCCTACTGTCTTCTGACAGCTTTTCCTGAAATGATTTTTTTAAAATGTCATTACTCACAGGTGCAAATGAAGTTAACTATGCAAATATCTCCAATTCTCCCTTGTATATGAATGAAAAAAAGACAGAGGAAGTTGCTAGTGACATGATTAAAGTACTAAATAAGTGGAGTCATGAAGGCTCTGTGACACATCCTATGCTAATTCTGAAAGTGTATGCACAACTTTACTACTACTTCTACAGATTTTCAAAACTCAGAACTTGTCATTTCTTTAATAACTTCCATTTTCTTCTTTAGAAGTTGCAATGAACATTGAACATACCAGCTTTCAGTGGCAGCATTTTGCCACTGAAAGATAAGGCAGTTTATTGAGGAAAAGCTAACATATGTTCACACTTCATGTCTTTCACCTTTCTTCATCTAGAGCTAATATTTGAATTATTAAATATTGGGCTGAGAATCAAGCTGCTACCAGATGAATACTGATTTAAGGTCTGCTTTAGCATATAACAGGAGAGAGTGAGACTGACAACAAAACTTTCAGAAGTGCCCCAGTCTATTTCTAGTCAGTCAGCCTGAGTTCTTACCAGCTTCAGCTTCTGAAAGACTGCTGAGTTTTACCAGAGCTCTGTAGAAATCATAGGATTGAACAGTGAATCCTGCTAACTCCAATAATTATCTGTCCAAGCTCTCTGTCCACAGACAGAGCAAGACAGAGAAAGAAAACACCAAGACTACAAACAGGCAATGCAAAACATTGCCCAAAATTTCAAAGCAAGCATAAGGAGAAGAAAGAGAACTCCAGGGATGTCGAGGGTGAACCATCATCAGAGCACAACACAGGAGGGGCTGGCTCTACCTCCCAAACCACCTTCTCTAACTGCATGAGCAGATGCAGTCTGACAGCTCACAAGCAGCTTGAGAATGGAAAATGTGAGGTAAATCAACATTAAATACTGGGCGTCAAAACAAATCTAGAGAATCCCTTCAATGAGCATTTAGTCTTCGTGTGCCTTTCTGGTAATTATGTACAAAAGTTCAGACATTCATGATCTCTGAGTTACCCCAGAACTGAGATGCTTTCCCCATAACTACTACACAACATGCACTCTGTCTAAGCATAGAAGTGTGCATCTTCATGAAGAACTGATCCTGTTTGAATAATGTGCAAATACAAGTGTTTGAGAGTTATTAGCAAAGCATTATCTTTACTAAACCCCATATAGGTAACTATATGAAAAAGACATGCTGAAAAATCAGCAGTCTGGACCACATTCACAACAATGTCTTTTTAAAATATTAACTAGCTTAGAAATTGACTATTACTATGTTAAAATTTTAATCAAGAATGGGCTTAATTACTAAACACACTTACACAAACCATGAAGCAAAGAACTCATTCTGAGCTCCAAAACACAGATGTCAAAGAGCCACTCCATCACATTTCCAACATTACTGCTACCCTGATCACAAAGGAAACGTCAATATAGTACTTGGGCTTTGTTTTTTTCTGCTTGCTACTCACTGATGCAACAATCAAGTATCTGAAAAAGAACCATTAAACCATTTTTGCTTCAAGTTGCCCTAAGGAGTGCATTGAGATAAAACAATGAACTCAGGGGAAAGAAATGACAAAGGTATATCTCTGATGCAATTCAAATACAAACTGTTGTTTTTAGGAGGGGATGTGACATGAATTGGATGTGGCTAACAATAGAAGAAAACATAAACACATGCACAGAGTCACCTTTCCTGCACAAAGTCAGGGCAGCAATTTCAAAGGACAAGTAGAAGAAAGCACAGGTTATGACATTTCATTACAGAAAGTGAAAAAATGCAGCTTCTCACAGAGTAATCCCAGCCACATGAAAAAATAACTTATCTTCTAATTACAAAATTAGATGAACTTTGCACACTAGTGGCACAATCAGAACACACATCCCGTTTCACTCTGATGTGCATTTGAGTACCTCATGACACTTTACTGCTGCTACACCTGACTAAGTGTTGAAGTACAGCTCACATAGTTCCAAAAGCAGTTTACTACTGAGCAATAATAAATGAGTTTCAGCATTTCAGCCATGGAAAAGGTGCAGAACAGAGGAAAAACTTCTAACCTTAGAAACTGTGCTTAGAACTGCCATGGGCTGAGGGCACTGCCCCATCACATTCACCAGTTCCACCTGGGTGATGTCTAGTGAGGGCAGAGTGGAAAATCAACACTCCAGAAAGCAAACAGGGATTTGTAAAGCACCCTTTGTGCTAGAAGTCAAATCCCTAAAGAGGGAGGTGACAAAGGCTTTTGGAATTACAGAAACCTTTTGAGTACAAAATCTGTTAAAATCAAAGGCAGCTGAGTGCTGGGGAGGAAGGAAGGGGCAGAGATCTGCCAGAGGAAATGTGCATCTCCTGTGGATGTTGGACAAATCCTGCAGAGGGCTCTGGGGTGAGCACGCTGAAGGCAGCAAACAATGGAGTAAAGCAGCTTATTCCTTCTTTCCCTGAAGTCCTACACTTCTTGTGTTATCTCAGAGAGCATCTTTTGCCACTCCTGAGCAGTCTTTGCTCATGTCTCACATATTGCACAGTCACAGGCAGGCTGTGTTCAAACTGAATAACAAAATCCTCCCCGGGTGCAAAGTCCAGCAAAGGCAGAGTTAGTGCTCTCCTGCTGATCAGTGCAGTTTAATTTCTGGGAAAAGGTAACAGCTGGAAATGGTGTTCTGGAAATAAAATAGCTATTAAAATAAAGGAAAGAAAAGCAATAACTCCACTCTGGGTCTCCCCAGACCAATGAGTTTAAGATACATGCCTGTACCATGAGAGGATGCAAACACAACAGCCTGATGAGAATTCTGCAGTAAAGGCTCATCTACTTCTCTAATGCTCTGTGTCAACAAAGAGAAAATAAAAATATTAAAAATTCAAATGTTACTGAAACTAGGATTATGCTGCTTGCTGTAGACCCTTTCCTACAGAAATGAATGAGAAACTTACAATCGAGTTCCACATTGTGTAAGCTTCTCAGGCTGGTTTAAACTGTCATTGCTCTTCTGAAAGCAAGAGTATTTTGCAAATCATAAATGACATCCTGCCCTGACCATTTTCAGTATTCAGTTTGCTCCATAAATGAAACAAGCAGTCCAGTGATGATGAACCCTCTGCTGAAACACCGTGGGCCCCGTGGCCAATAGAAAACAAGGGATGGACACGTCCCTGCAGCCCAGGAATGGCCAACTCCCCAGGATCAATGGAAGGATAGAAATCACTAAAGACATTGATCTATGAAGCTGTACAATGCAGTGGCCTGACTGAGACTTATCAGAAAGCTGGATTTCAGTTAGCTGAACTAGGGAAGAGAAGTGTAATATTCCCTCTTTCCACTAATAAATAAAATAAGAACAATAAATTAAGGCAGCAGGAAATCCACGTGAAATTGCAAATGATAATTTACTGGAATCTGTGGAATGTAAAGCCAATTTTCTCTCTTCTCCCTTCCATCTACCTTTCAGAATATTGAACAAGAAAATGTTTTCACTGTGGATAAACAGGGAGTAACTACAGTGATAGAAAAGATCATAGAGAAGCTTTCAAAAGATAAGAGAACAAACTGCCTGTTTCAGAAATTACCTCTTTCTTCATCCCAAGAAAGGCTAAAGGCTTCTAACCCTAACAATCAGTCACTGGGATGTCTTTCCTCTGAGAACTGTCACCTTTTCAAGGAAGAGAAAAGTGTCAAAGGGATACTTAGCCAGCTATTTCTTAACTATTATTTCAGAAATTATGTCACTTTAGAAGTTTTATTGGTAGTACCATAGCACCTTTCTTCTTTCTAAGATGCTTTCTAGGAATAACACTAAACACATACAGACACGGAAAAGGAAAGGAAAAAAAAGGGAGCTCGCTTAAAAATATTTCAATTTGCAGCTATAAAATCTCAAACCAAGAAGAGTACACATCAGAAGACACAAAGATTATTCTAGAATTTCTGTTTTACAGCAAAAACTATGATTAGGCACTGGACAAGTGGCTATAATAATATAAAATAGCATAATCTAATACTGATGTAACTGGATCTGGGATCTAGAGCACTGATTATAAACAAGAATTCTTTCACAAGCACACATTGACAAAAATCTGATTGAACCAAACAAGAATTAAAAAAGATCAACATCTCTGAAATGCTGATTTTTTTCCAGTAAGTGTTGGATGACAGAATTGCTTGTCTGGAAAGTGATAAGTAATAATTAGAAATGACATCTTTGCTTGTAGAAGCTAAAGATCATTTTCATGTGAAAAACACAGTTTCTTCAGAGAAGTGAAGTTTTTCAGATAAAATGCAGTAAGGATCCCTCAGATACAAAAGATCTGTATTTCAATTTTGGGTGTCAGATTGTGATGCCTGAGTGGGATCATCTTTTCTGAATTCCTTTTAATTCTTCAACACTGAAATTTATAAGAGACAAAGGCTTTACAATGATAGCAAATTCAAATTCTTCTGAGAGTCGTGCCTGCAATTTTGCAAAACCACACTTTAATCACACATTAATCGACCAAGAATAAAATAAATGTAGGACACATAATTAAACAGTGCTTATGATTGCTCATAACCACTTAACTGAGGAAAAAAATTCAAAAATATTCACAATGTAGCTATTAATTGTTCTTTAGAGAGGCAGTGGTAACAGGCATCCAAGAATCCAGTCTATGTGGAACCCAAACTATGCTGAAAACTCAATACCTCAAAACACTATAGTGCTTTCTGTGGTGTGCTTCCACAGGACCTTCTAAATAAGATATTTCCTGGACACTTATCTTAGATTTCAGTGATGAATGTGGTGATCTGAGTACACTACACTACACTCTAGCACCCTTTCTACAACCAAGACTCTCCCTCCCAACCCAAACTGCAGTTTCCAGATCCAGACACGGAATTGTTTGTGTTTGCACTGCTTTTGGCTGGGGTACAGCTCTTTTTTCTCACAGTAGCTGCTATGTCTTTTGGATTTGTGCTGCAAACAGCATTGACAACACCAAGATATTTCATTACTGCTGAGCAGTGCCTGTGTGTCCCAAGGGCTTTGGTGCTCCTCACCCCATCAGCTGGGGGAGCACGGGGAGCTGGGAGGGGACACAGCAGGGACAGCTGACCCCAGGTGACCCAAGGGATGTCCCAGAGCATCTGGCATCCTGCTCAGCAAGACACAGGGGGAAGGCTGGCCAGGGCCCAGTGCTCAGGGACTGCTGGACATCAGGCACTGGGGAGTCAGCACTTGCTTACATTTGCATCACTTCTCCTTCTTGGGGTTTATTTCTCTTTGTTATTTTCCTTTCCATTACAATTTGTTGCTGTTTTAACATTTCCATTACTAAACTATTATTTTCTCAACCCATAAGCAATGGCAGGGAGCACCTGTGTTCCTGGTTCCTTCTCAAAATGAAAATCTGCAGTCACACTGATTAGCAAAGTTACCAGCAGGAAAAAAGAACCTTTCTAAGAAACTATTTCTTCTTCATATATCTAGATAAGGCAATAGGAGAACAATATTCAGCGTGATTTTTCATGCAGATATATGAGCTGTCTCTCACTTTTACCCTCCCAGTTTTCTTCTCCACATCCTGCTGGAGTGGTGTGTGGGGCTTGGTTGCCAGCTGCAGTCAAACCACAACAGTGTATTTATAAATTGTGAATGCTTTTCCTTGCAAGACCATTCTACAGTCTTGATGCATTCTTAGATGATGTCTTTTCAGCACTGTTTCCAGTGCAGACCTCCTAGTGCTCAACACTATTCACTGTGAGCACTATAAAATAAGAATTTCTAGACTGTTGATGAAGATAAAAGCTGTAGATGAGGGTTTATTTGTACTTTCATTAAAAAAGCAGCCTGAAGCAATGCACAAATAGCTCAGTCTGACTGCATAAGCTGAAAAAAGGCAGAAATTGCTCCAAGCATGACAGACTTAACATTCCAACAAGTTTAAATTTGTTTTCCAGTGTCACCTTGTTCCTCTTTCTCCCCAGCCCTTTCACTTTTTCCTAAATATACCCCTTGAAAATTTGCAGTATCTTTTGATATGCTTTAAAACCAATTTCATTTAGAAAAACCTGAGATGTGTAAAAGACACATCTGTTAAGTCTAAGGTGAAGTATGTCCTGCAAGATTCTACATATAGGAGTAACCAGAGATATCTGTCATCTGAATACTTTTTTCCATATGCAATTTGAACAAAAATATTTTTCTTTATTTCCTAATGTGAATCCAATTAAACAAAATAACCCAGGCCTGAAAAAAATACAAACTAAATAATAACTGAGCAGACATGTTACAATATGGGGAAAAAAATAATTAAGTGCAACTAAAATTATATGCAATTGACATTATCTTTGAGTATAAGGCTACAGATATGACTCTGCTTTACCTTCCTTGCTTTTTTATCTGTGTTCAGCTGTTTTCTCTTGCTTTCTTTTCTCCCAGTGGAAGGAGAGACTAAAATATAGCTTTGCTTTAGACAGCACATCAGTAAGTGTAATAATAATATATTTTGTTTAGCTAACAGCTTTTGCTCAGAACAAGCTGACCAAAATTGAAGGAAAACAAAGGAATGCAACATATCACATAAGTTTACAGAAACATCCCAAATTGTTCATGATTTAACATTACCCTTGTCAGAAAAACATATTAGATTCTTCTCTTTCATCTCTGGATTTCACTTACAAAGTGAGCAGAGCAAGCAGCAGCGTTCCCTAGATTAACACTTGTGATGGATAAGAGGAGCAAATTCATACTTTATGTTTCTGATAGGTGCCTCCCTCCACCCATGTATCAATCCAAATGTTCTCCACATTATTCTCCACTCAGAACACTCCCCACCAGTACAAGCTATCATCCCTGCTGAACAGCTCTGCAGCAGCATAATAAATTTCCCAATGATGCTTTTATTGGCCGCTCCATGCATCAAAAACATATTTCTTTTGAAAAAGTTCAGATTGGAAAGGAGCGTAAGAGCAGAAAACCTTCAGAGTGCACTTGAGGATAGAATGTACTCCTCAGATCACAGGAGGAGATGGAATTTCTTGTCCCAGGTGCCAGGGCCAGCTCCTGTCCTTAGTGGATGGATATTCCCACTGCCAACAGCCACTCTGGCACTGTCAGAGCAGGGATCAGCACTGACCCTTCTGCCAGGCCAGGTTTCAGGCACAGCAGTGGCAGGGCAGTGCCCAGGAGCTCCTCTGCTCCTGCTTCCTTCCCAAATTAAAACCTTCAGTCACATTGATTAGCAAAGTTACCAGCAGGAAAAAAATAACCTTTCTAAGAAGCTGCTCCTTCATATATCTAGGTAAGGTAATTGGAGGATAAATAATATTCAGTGTGATTTTTGAGGCAGATATTCTCTTAGAAATTGGTTCATTATAGTACCATACTTCAAGTAATAATCTTTCCTTCCAGGAAACCTGTATGCAGCATTTAAACTTTTTGTGAAGGGGTTTGTAGGTATTACAGTAACTACACTTGACAAAAGCTACAGTATTAAAATACCTTCCTCTGACTATAGTAGAAATAAGCCAAATTATTCTGAAATTCAAATTCAGTAAATTTTATGTAACAGCAATTCAGGCAAAAAAAAAAAATTACTCTGGATTTAAGTTGCTAGAAATAAGCCCATTTTCCTTCCATAGTATTTTGGAATGAGATCAGTGTATTAACTGACTAGTTCTCACCATAAGCACAATTGCTGAAGCTGACCTAAGAAGTTACCATGGGATTAGAAATTAAAAAAACCTTGAATATTATTCTATTACCAGGTAACTTTTTTTTTTTTTGTAAGTACCAGGGAACAGTTTCATGTCTCCCATCCTTGTCAGGAAAACTTCTGAAAGAAAATCAGAATTCATCTTCATGCAAAAATAAGAAGTAGGAACAATCATTCCAGATTAGATCAAAACTTAACTTTTCAAATACATTGTTGTAATTCAGATTATCATAACTTTTCCTGATCAGAAGAACACTTTCCAAAATAAATTTACTGGTGTACTGCTGAGTGCCTTATTTAAAATAATTCATAATTTTCAAAGACAGAATGGGTGTGAATTCAGCATACTCTCCCTTTTTTTTTCCTTATAAAGTAAGCAAAAATTAAGGTTTTTTTTCAATTAAGCAAAATTTTAGATTTTTTTCAACTTTTAAAAATTTAATAACTAGCGCTGCTGTCTGCTGTTTGGAAAATATCAAGGAAATAACATCAAAATGCAGAATGAACAGTGAGTTTTATTGATATGAGGAAGTAGGAAGAGAATATTCCACTTCACCACGTATACATTCATTCATTTGGGGGAAGTGAAACATTCATATTCAGGCAATGGGTGACTTTTGTGGATTCATTCTCATAGAACCAGAAGATACAGCTAAAATAGAAACACAGTATAGAAGAGGGAAATTTTGAACAGTGTCTCAGAAGCACAATCACCTTCTTTTGGGGGTAGAGAATTCAACCTCATTTTGTTAAATATTTATCAAAATCTCTGCATAGTGGTGGAAATCCAGAAAAAGCCATAAGGTATTAAATTGTTACTGAGCTAGCCCTGGACTATTCAGCAGTCCAAGAGCAAATGTTTGTGTCCTTGACATGCCAGCATTTCCAGTGGAGCTCCCAAGAGTGAGGATGGCTCCTCCCTGCCCTTCTCTGTGAGACACAAATCTGCTAATATTTGCCTAATGTACTCTTTAGTAGTTTAGGAGGGTTAGCTCATGCAGTCCCCTGTGGGCACTTCCACTCCAGAGACAGATGTTTAAGGATATATATATATATCCTCTTTCTGCAATAGAAGCTCACATTAAAAATCCTACGTGCATTTTAGCTAGGGAATTCAACTAGTGCCTTTTTTCTAATTCACGGCCACGGCCCATCTATAAAATGTTACATATCAATTGCCTGAACAATAAGCTTGTATAGTTTTGTGTTAAGATAAAATTATATTGCCAATGGTTACAGTTTTTCCTCTCATGACAGAGGTGTTGACACCAAGGGCTGTGCAAATTAGAAGTGACAGCCACAACAACCGTTCCACATTTGAGCAACACAAAAGCATGCAGACAAAAAATGGGGTTGATGTGGCCAACAATGCCCCCTGAAATGTGCCTGTATCTCTTGTGTATGTTTTTACCTCCCCTATGTGATGTACCATGTTTGTCCTGAGCTTTAGTGCTCACGTAGGCAATTTCAGATTAAAACAAATTCTCTTCCTCATCTATTTCAATCACTGCATACTGACATAAAGTCAAAATGAGTTAAAAACCCCTTGAAGTCTTTAAGTGATCTGTAACCAGGGAAGATTCTACTTAGAGTATCCAGCATTGTGATCAAACAGGAAAGTTTTTTGATATCCAAATCTCAAGGGCAAACTCAGGAAGGAAAGCCTGTAGGGAGCTGCCTTTAAAGTCTGGAGTTCAAGAACTGCACACAGTTATTTCTGGGGAACACATGAGCTATTGGTTTGGCCTTTCATGATCTTATTTTTAGGTGGTCGATGTCTCTTGGAAACACCATAAAGCTAATACAGAATAGAGTCTTTTAGTCAAATAAAATTTAAAGTAAGAAATATGATGTTTAAGGCTATTCAAATAACACACATTCTTGTATATATTTATGCAAGCATTCATTATAAACTTTTTCTTTATTATTATATAAAATGATCACAAAGGAGAATTTTATTTACAGTCCTGCTTCTTAATTCATTTACCCAAAAGAAATCACATAAGTGATCTTTAAGTCCAGCAAATTAAAATCCCATAGGGCATCTAGCTCTATGGAAAGAGAATATTTTGCTTTAAGTAAGAATACTGGCAAGATCTAACAAAATACTGCAATAACACTGCATGCTTTAGGCTCCACCTTCTTACTGTTATTTTAATATTAGCACTATGCAACACTTAAAGTTCATTAGCAAGAATATTTATTCTGGAGTCAGGCATATTGGTATTATAATAGTAACTCAATTTCATACATCCCAGAACAATAATTACATTTGTTTAAAAAATTATATAGACAATGCTCAACAGATCAAAACCATTTATTGTGCAGAATTATCTTTTATGATATTCAGATATTTACTTCAACAAACTTCACATACTAAAGCTAAGTCACCCCTGTGTCAGAAACCATGGGACATATGTTGATAAGTGACACTGGAAATCACCTCATTTTTCCCAATTTGTTAAGAAACAGAGTTGTGAATCTGCACTAAAATCCCTTACCCTACTGAACCAACTGATCATACAGTTTTGATCAGATCACACCAATCACAGATAAAATGTGAGGTTCAGGATCTGTTCCATAAGGTAACTGACTGTAGGGGATGGCTTTCAGAACAATATTAGTAGTTATACATTCAATGAAGTTTCTTTATGCATATGAATATAACATACAAAATTTCATTTATACTTCCTTCATAAATACATGTTTATAATAGAGTCATCATGTTCCCAAAAACCTGGATACATCAGTGATTTTAAGGAACATTACCTGGGTTTTACATTTGGTGTTTTTAAGGAACATTACCTCCGTTTTACATTTCAGGTTCTATTCCTATTTGTGAATTATGCTCATAAATATATCAAAAAACTGCCTGAGTACATTTAGAGGAATACAAATGAAATGGCTTTGTTGCAATATTGATGCATCTTGCTGAATTTGGACACAGCACTTATTCAAAATTGATCATCTCTTTAAATGGTATGTTTGTCCATGATTTCCACACAGCTCGTTTCAATAACTTATTAATGATTCACAGAAAGCTTCATTAACATGTTACCCAATGTTAAAATGCTTTGTAAACATTTCAGACCAGAGTTTCTTTGCCAAGGAGCTGTTTTGAGGAGCCTTTCAGGTAGGAGCTGTGACTCGTGGTCACTGCCCAGCTTCCACTGTGTGACTGTGCAAAGCACACACCCAGTGAACCCACGGCTGACCTACGTGGCAGGGAGCCACCCCAGGGCACGAGAATGCAGCCATTCCTTGGAAAAAAAAGCCATTTGTTCATGTTTTTCATAAAAATGAACAAAAGGGATCTGAGGATGGATGACTCAAAAAGACATTCAGCAAAAAAAAAAAAAACAAAAAAAAACCCCCACAACACAATACAAATGTTTGTGTTTCTGACCTGTTTTACCAGCCACAGACTGGTGCATGATGCAGCAGCCTAGCTATTCCTCCAGGAGAGGAGAACCCATTGCTTTTGAGTCATGGATTTGGAGAGGAAATCCATAAGCAAAGAAGACTGCATACTAGCAATATTCAAGAAATGAAAATGGCTAAAAAACAAGGTAAGAGATACCATGAGTGAAAATGTTCCCAGGAACGAGAAGAGAACAGGAAGGGAAGGAAGCTGTTATGCATTAAAATAATCCCAGAGACACAGGTATATGGGTATTTTAAGGCCCTGGGACAGAACAGCTTCACTCTGAAAGAAACCAAAACTCCAGTTTGAGGAATTTGCCCAGAGTACCACCCATCAAATTCAAACACGACCTTGAGTCCAAAACAAAGGGAACAAAAGGGCTCCATTTGCTGAGTGGAGGGAGCTGTTTTCTGGAGCTGAAGGAAAATGAAGAATTGTTCTTGCATCTGGGCACAACTGTCTTGTTCTTTCACTGGTCAGAAAATAAACCCAGGTGATTTTGCACAAAGCACACCACAATGCCCACTCTCCTGCCTGGCTGGAGACAATGAGTATCTCTACCAGTGTGGCCCAGAAGGAGAAGAAAATCCAAGACCATACACAAATTCTTTTTTTTTTTTTTGTTTTTTTTTCAAAAATTATGAAACAAATAAAGATAGTGAAAAAACTATACAGAAATATACAAGCACCAAAATTGGAATGACTGGTTTATCTCCCCTCTAGGATAGCAGCACACAAAATCTCAAATTTCAAAGACCACAAAGCTAATTTTTTCCAGTTTTGTGCCCAAAAGAAAAATAAAGAACCCCCAAACCTTCAGTTTTATGAAACAAAACTGCAGCTTTTTTTTTTTTCCTTGAGAGTTCAAAAACAAAACCCAAAGAAGCTGAAACCTAATTGTAGTAGCACCTTACTGGGGTTTCCACAGTAAGGCAGCACAGAGAAATGCAGATAATAAAATCATCCCAGATGTCTGTTCTGAATACAAAGAGGCAAACAAGTAACCCACCTTAAGGAGAGACTGATATCAAGCCCACTTCAGACAACCACTGTGTGGTGACAGGAGTGAGCAGGATGTATGGATTTAAACCCATAAAGAAATAAGAGAAGGAAACTGTGTTTCAGTTTTGCACTCCACAGAGATAGTGCATAAAATAGTGATGCCTTTGTCAACAGTTTCTAAAAGTACTATATTCTATTATAGCTTCAACAAAAAAATTTAATTTTTCCTGAAATTAAATTTTACAGGCTATCATTTTAACAAGAAAATTTGATTATATTGAAGGTTAAGCTAAAAGATTCCTTTCTCTTCAACCCAAGCTTAAAAAGAAAATTTAATTACAGCGATAAATACTGTTTAATATACATTTTTTGTTTAGCCATACTGCTGTAGTTTTGATCCATCAGCTGCAAGAATGGACTAATATAGCTAAAACTTTTGAAAAGTGTCTCATCTGCTGGATCACTACCTGGTATAGTAATATATTTTTTCAGTATTTTATAAGAATTCTTCTTCTGTTAAAAAATCTAAAGCACAGGACTGACTTAATTAAGTGATATTAATTAAGAATTCATGCACCTGGCATTTGATTAGCTGAAATGTAGCTCACGCTTGTTTCCAGACTCTTAAATTAAAAGGCTTTCCACCACCTTAGGTTCACTGTTTCCAGAATGCAACAGTCTGTTAGGAAAATGTAAAACTCTTCTGTCTTACAAACAGACCTGGTTCCCTTTGAAAAACCTTTAAAACCTTTCTCTCCTAAATTCTGTCCTGAGACATTCTCTCTGTACCCCTAGTGAGGGTGATAAAATGCACCTGCCACAAGCAGGAATATGAAACTGTGAAGCTTTATAGGGATCCCCACACCCAATAAGAACATGAGTGGTAAAATTATCCATCACAATCTGAAGGTTAAGTTGTCAAAAACACCTATGTTTACTAGAGATGCTGGAACATATGACTTAAAATATTAAGTGCTTTAATAAAGGCTTCAAAGCTAGTTTCTTTGTCCTCTGTGAACTATGAGGAGCAACAACAGCAAATAACACAAGGACAATAAAAGTGAAAAACATTAAACTCTGCTGAGAGAACACCTGGGAAAATGTAGGTTGAACCAACTACCCCTTAAAAGTATTCACAATTAATAAAAAAACAGAGGAAACAATGCCAGACACTTTTGTCTCAGTAGTGGGGTTTTTCTTTTAAATAACTTTTCTATTAAAAAAAAAAGCAACAGGTAATAAGTCACTAATACCTGATAGACCTTCATGATATTGACAGTTCCTTCTCCATGCTGGCCGGGGGATCCTTGGCTCTGTAGCAGATTTCTCACTGTCTCCTCCATTCTGGAGAATAAAAATATTTATAAAAGTCAGCAGCATGGAAAGAATTTAAGAGTTGCATTCAGTGTTTTTGTTCTTTACAAGAGCCTAATGCATCCATGGCTACCATGAAATCAATATTTAAAGACAATCCTAGCCTTATAATGTTCTCATGCTTCATGTTATGAATAACACATTAAGGGCACTCTTTTATCTTTTGAATATACACAGTAATTAGTTGTATTGTTTAAATCCTACCCGAGCTCTGTTACTAAACTAAAACCAAATGTGTGCACCTTGTTAACAGTGCAAACAACACCAGTTGGAACAGTCAGGTGAACAAGCCTGCACACAGCTGTGTTCTGAGGCAGCAGTGAGGTGTGTGCAGCTCAGCCAGGCTGCCCAGGGCAGCACTGCCAACACTGCTGTGGGGCAGTCTGTGCCACTGCCTGGCTTCACGGGGGCACGGCTGCTGAACACTTCCACCCTTCTCTGCCCCTTCAAACAGGGGCAAAAAGCCTCCAGTCTGCAGGCTCCACTCTGGTACCACCATCTCAGGACAACTTCAGCTCCATCAGTCAAAGGAGGAAGGTTTGCACTTCTGTTCTAGATGTTGTTCATAGGCACCATCCAAAGTCATCTTTGATCTACACATGTTCATCAAGAATGTTAAACTGGAATAACACTAACCCTGCTGAATGGAGCCTGCTTAGAAGGAGTTCTGCTCCTTCCCACAACAGGAGAAAGTCCTATGAAACACTGGTCCCTTTCAAGGTGGATCAGAAATTAAATCCCACGGGTTTAGGAGATGTCACTAAGGCTGATCACAAACAGCAGGGCTGGTTTCAGCTATGGGTAAGAGGAGGAAAGGGATCAAAACCAGAGGAGCAGTGATGAACACAACAAAGACACTGGGTTTCACAACAAAAAATGGTGAAAATTCCAGCCAAAGGTCCTCACACTTCTCCCCACTCCCCAAGTACCACACAGATTCTCAGCCCTGTACAGCCTCTCCTTCAGCCCTGTTGCACAAGTTTTTCTCTCTCCCTTTCATATTTTCTGCTCTTTTCCTTTCAAGCAGTCCCTTGAGATAGTTGGAAAAACAGCCCAGATGGAACAGGGGCTGGAGAAGGGAAAACTGCTGTGGCACAGGCATAAGGGTGATGCAAAAGCAGGAGAGAGAAAGGAATACCTTAAATCACACTGCCAGATACACTGTATATTAAAGCAGTGACCTTGAAGAAGGTGCCAGTATTCCTGGGCATATCAGACCAGGAACTGCCTGCTGTTGTTCATTTCTACTGTGTTTAGAGAAACATGACTTTTGTGTAGTACTCTTTCCAAATGAAATCAAGCAGAAGAATTATTCACAGCATATCTTCTTTAGTTTTATTTTTTTAATTTTTATTTTATTATTTTTATTTATTTAATTAATTAATTTTTATTTATTTCTAAGGTAACAATCCAGTGAGACAGAAAACATTAGTTAACTGCTCTGGCCAAAGCCAATAGCATTATCTTTTATATGGGTCTCATAGTCTTTCTGTTCTTTCAGTCTCATCAGGATGAATGGTATTGGCTAATTAAGAAACAATGTGATGTTATTCCAGGTTTTCTCAAGTCAGCCCACTACACTACTTTTCAAGAAGCTGACACTGGGTGTTCATTCTGCTCAGATGAACACTGACGTTCTACTTATTCCTGTGATGGGTTTTTGTCACTGATGTGCAGGCTTCTACACTGCCAGAATGCCCACAGAATAGTTTGACCATCTGTTGACCAAATGTGCATAAAATCAAGCCAGCTCTAATCTCTAGTGCAGACAGTGGTGCAGTTTTTCAGTTGCAGATTGGAACCATTTCTGCTCATAGGCTGACCTTAATCAGATGCCTTTTACATGAAAGAACAAATCATTTTGGTTCACACCATAAATTCCTGTGCAGTCCTCAAGGAAAGATTTAATTTCTTAACATGCCCACCATTTCATTTTTAAATTAATGGTGTAATAGCATTCTTAATTATTGTGTTTATCTATGCAAATGCAGTGTTTTTCCTCCACAACATTCTTCTGAATTAATAAACAAACAAAAATAGGAGTAAGAATAGAATCAACCAGCACTAAATCACAGTTTTTCAATTTAGACCTAAGAGTATTAATGAAAATAAAGTCAAGTTGCATATTACTATGATAATTTAAACCAGCTCAGGAAAATTATGAATTCTTAAATTCAATAGGTTCTTTAATCTTCAAACTCAGGTAATTATTTTGGACTACAGGCCTGCCTTATTTAACAGCCTTATAGGGACAGACGAGCACTCAGCTTCTTGTGGCAATCAGAAACACCTTCCATCAGCACCCAGATTTCTAAGCAATAGGGTAATTTTTGCAACATGACCAAGAGCTCAGTTAAAGACAACTGAAACTCCTGTGGTTTTGCTGTTTGCAGCTACTATAAAAGTCTGTAACAGCTTACAGCCATTAAACTGAACCACAGACATAACAGACTGTGGGGTCACATCACTATCAAACCAGCCCTGGGAGGGTATTACAAGCTCTGGGTAGCCATGGAGTATCTGAAAAAGAAGAGAAAATTAGGTTCAGATAAACAGGGAGGTGAATTATGCTTGCAGTCAAATTCACTGCAAAGCTCTGATGGCCAGTGCTCCTGCAGTTTGGGAGCTGCTGATTCTTCACTCACATCCCAGTTATCCACTTATGGGACCAAATATGGTACAGGAGGATAATCGAGATTTGTTTCATATGAATGAGAGTTTCTGATGCATGAATTAATGACACCTTAATTGAAAAGCTATTACTATCTTATTATCAATAAAACTCTCCTCAGTGACAACACATGCCAGAGCAATTTACTACAAATCCTATTTACAGAATGCAAAAATAATGGAGCCTCTATAAATTTAGCTTAGGATCCCATGTTTTGCTCCCTGAACAAGGCCACCAAAGGGTATGAAAATTTTGGAAGTGAAGCAGAAAAATTATAAGGTTTATGAAAGGCTATTTCTACACATTGACCTATATTTTTTCCCCCTTCTGGTAACCACAAAAGGTTATTTGCTCTTGGTTTTGATTCTAATATCTCAGCTGGACCCAATCCAACATCCAGCACTTTCAGATTATTTTTAGGATAGTTATCCCCACACATGTATTTTGCCTTCTTGCTGGACTGCTTTGCCAAGGATTCTCTGTATCTTATGTAACTAGCAAACTGTTAAAATCTGAAAAATCAGTCTCTAAAGCTCATCACTTCTGAGTCTACATTCTTCAAGCACTATTTAAGAACATTTATTTTCACCTTTCCTTTGTATTTTATTTACTGTCTATTCATCTGAAGCAACTCGCATAGTGCCATTAAATTTTCTGTTACATCTGTCATTTGAATGGAAAAATTGTCATTTTCTTAAAACTCCAGTGTGTTCCTTTCAGCTTCTATTTTTTAATAAATTAGGTTGGTTTTTTTTTTAAGTGGAAAATAAATGAAAACCATGTTCAACACAAACTCCCTGTTTCCTGACAAAATGCTATTTAGGGGAAGAGATCTCCACCAGACTTCACCTAAGGATAAATTTCTCAAAGCACAAAAAAGAAGAAGAAATGAGGCATTCAGAAACCAGAATCTGTTCTTGAAATAAAAGAATTTAAGTAACATAAAATATTAATGCTACTGTGGAAAGCACTGTCAAGATTCCATATGGAAGATATTTACAAGTACAACCACAAGTGTTCAAGAGTGGCTTATCCAGAGAAGATTCCACAAAAGGGATTGTTCTGAATCTCTTGAAATGACAGTCTGTGCCACAAGAAGAGACTAAACATCTTGCTAAACTTAAGTGACCAAAGATTTAAGTGGCCAGGTATGACTTACACAAGAGAATCAGTGAGAAAAAGGTAAAGTGTGAAAGAAAACATCAACCTAAGGCAGATGATTGAAAAAACAAGTTGTATTTTCTGGTTAGAAATACATTTAGGCTGGAATTAGGATGTTTTTAATAATTGAAAAAGTCAGACTCTGAACCAACCTACTAAGTAGAGTAACAGGATGAGAAATACAAACACTTTTAAGCCACAATTGATTCATTTACGAAATTAATTACACACATGTCAAGAGCTGAGGACTTGAATTTATGATCCATAGGTTCTTGCTGCTATTCCTCCTGAACCAAAATCATTCCTAGGCTTAAAATATCCAATTTGTCCTGTGCTGTTGAGAGAATACCAGGAAATGAATCCAATTGCAATGGACAGTGATTTATTTGGTTTTCTTTTTTTCCTAACTGTGTTTCTGGCCAAGGGCTAGACAGGAACCTGTGGAAAGGAGGAAACATCATTCCCTGCCCAGGGAGCAGCCCACAGCACACAGATGCTCACGTGTCCAAGGCTGCAAGAGGAAACTTCCTCTGTATTTTTGCTGGAAACTTGCTTTTAATGCTTCTCAGTGCTGTGGTTCTGACAGCTCTGCTGCCTCCCTCTCCTGCCTGGCCCTGCTGGTGCCACTCCCAGCAAGTGCCAAAGCACAGCTTCAACCAGGCCAGGCTGGGCAGACCCTGCTGAGCTTGAAGCATCACTACTGAGCAGTTAAGCTCCTAAATTTCCTACCAGTTTTCTCAGAACCATCACTCTCACAGGCAGGCACGTTCTTTGTGCCATCCCACAGCAATGTCCTGATCAGAAAACCTTCTCTGTGCCTCTCCCAGCTCTGCCACAAATAAACATTCTCCTAACCCGTGCTCTGCTGAGCCATCCCCAGGGAGCAGCTCTCCCTCCAGGGGACAGGCAGCCCGGAGCTGCTCAGCACTACAGGGTCCATGACAGCTCAGCCCCTTCCCCCTGACCTGCTTCCTTCCAGATTTCCACAGGCTGGCTGCTACCTTCTGCTAGGTGCTACCACCTTCCCTTCTCATCATCCTCAAGCTGATGTGACATTACTTGGTGGTTATTTCAAAGGTATGTCACAAGAATTCCTTCAGCTTGATTCTGATTTAGTGTTACAGGGATGTATCCAAAGGTTTCTACAGAATCTCACTGCAGCTGTTGAGCTTTATATTTCAGCTTTTTCTTTCTCATGACATGCAAGGTGCAGGGTCATTTTTTAGTCTTGGAGAAAAATATCAATAAGAGATCTTTATCTTCAGCTTGTTACTTCAGTGTAGTTAAAATTCTCAGGAGGATATTTTTTTCCAGTTCTTTTCTGTGAAAGACTGAAGCTTCCTTTCTCTCTCCTATTTAAGTCTCCTGACTTCTCTAGTTATGAATTTCCTGGAGATGTGGTCTGGGTTTTAGCTCCTTGAGCTGTCTCAGCCCTCCCTACCACCTGATCACAGACAAAGGAACAGGTTCTGGTTTCTCAGCTCTTTTAGCCCCTGTTCACCTGTGAACCAGCTGGTATTTTTATTTTTACCAGCTGCACTTTGGTTGTCTCTTTGGAGGCTGCATTCTGTCTGGCATCGTGACAGAACTCTGTACCTCTGTCCAAACTTCCCAGCTCCATCTCCAATCTCATAATTCAACCAAAGAGCTTCTCTCAGATCCCAGATAAATATGTTACCCTATTTGTTAGTAATTTTGAAGTTCAGGTTTGAGGTTACCTGCATCTCACTTCCCTCAGCACTCCATTCAGAGTTGTGCAATGGATCAGGTTAAACAGGGAAAATATCAAAGTGGCTTTACAAGATGTAACAGGAAAAAAAAAAATCTCATCACCAGCAGTTCTTGTTCACTGCATCCTTGCAGGAGTGTCTCTCCTTCTACCCAGTTTCAATTAAATCAGTGGCTGTCTCAGCTGCAGATGCTGCTTATTCCTCTCTGTTTCCAGGGATTCCCATTAGGAGCAGGCATGGCTGCCTGCTCTCCTCAGCTCTGCCCCTGATGTGCAGGCTCCTCTCCAGACTGTGCAGCGTCCTGCAGCCCCACTGAGAGCCTCGTGTGTGAGCCATGGTGATCCCCAGGATGAGCCACCCCCAGCTCTGCTGTCCCCCCTGCCCCTCCTGAGGAGCCCCTGCAGCCAGCTGTGAGCCCATGGCTTCAAGGGCTGGGGCCCAGGAGACAAACACAACCTCCTGCAAAGGATTTAGATATTGGAAATAGATTTAAAAGAGAGAGAGAGAAGTGCAAATGGGTATGTGATAAACTTTAAAAGAGAACTGGCAGATGGGAAATGCTGGGGCTTTAAGCCCCAAGGGGTTTTCAGTTCTCTTTAGGACACAGCACTGGTACAAGCCTGATAGCAGTGAGCTGGGCAAAGCAGAATGCTCAATATCCCCATTTAATATTTCAGTTGGAAAATAAAGTAATAACATCCTTCATAACGGCAGCGGAAAGGTGCACATGTAATGTATAATTTATATTTATTCTTTCTCTTCATCATCATAGGTGCTTATCAATCCAGAAATATCCAGGCAAATCCTTCTCCTGCAGCACCATCACCACCCTGTCTCCAGGCCCAGGGCAGTTCAGCCCTGTGGCATTTGCTAGTGGCAAATCCAAACTGCACAAGCCATGCTCTTTTCACATATTCATACAAACCCCTCTTTCCAAAACACACTCAAAGCATATTTGAGCTGCTGCCCAAAGGGCAGCTCTCTGAGGATGAGGAGCACCACAAGTACCTTGTGCATGATGAAGGCAACACTGCATGGCCATGCTGGGGTGAAACAGGCTTTGAGCTGCAGTCACACAAGTAGAGGAGGGTCCTTCCCCAAAGCAGACAACCCAATCAGGTTCTGTGTCCCCTGGACCATGCCCTCACTCCAAATTACACAGAACTGAAAGACTGAGCACAACCTTTACTGTGTTGAACCACTGGCCACTGATCCCAGCGAAAATTTTCAAGGTATTCTTAAAATACCAGATAAGTAGGGTAGGATTTTGAAAGACCTCAGCACTGGCACATCAGTGCTCCCACACAAGTCTGAATTCTGTTGTCACGCAATGGCAGGCCTGACATTTCTCTGCAACTGCTCTAACTACCAACTGAGCCAAGAAATGTTGGAAGTGTTGCCATTGTCTCTCTCAGTCATACGGATTTCACTCATCAAACTTCTCTCTACAGCAAAAAGCTTCTGAACAGCAATGGAAATCAGTGGTAATGTTTATTTCTGTGTTGACAGATAGACAAATGCCATATGTACTGCATGGGTGTCTTCCATCACCAGCCCTGTATACGATTTTGTAAGTTACAGGCATGGAGGAACAAAATCCAGTCCAAGATTAAGCCTTGCAGAAAAACTGCTCACCAGCAATTGAAAAGATTTTTCAACTGGAAGGACTGTCCCCCCTACAGGTCCCCAGTAGCATCTTGGGGACCTTAGGACAGAAGATATTTTCATTAACCATAAGTGGATAAAACCAGGCACACACAGAAAGTTAATTATTGTGTCATCTTAAGCATATGTTCATAAGCTCAAATGATATTCATGCTGGAGGCACCAGAAATAGTCACAACTAAAAGCTTCAGAAAAAATTACAGGCAACTGTACAGACTGCAAATATTTCCAATTTCAAATAATGGTAGGAGTTTACTTTTTTATTTTTTTCTAAACTTTAAACAAATCTTTGTTTTTCTGTATTTGAAAATGTTTAGCTGGATGGAAAGATATATCTACCAGTTCCTCCAAATACTCACATTCCATTTTGCACATCAGGACCCTGATGCAGACCAACCACTACTGTTTTAAGTTACTTACAGCATTGTATAGCCACTCAAAAATAAAATGCTCTTGTTCAATTCTGAGTCACAGCTTCAAGATGGTACCAAGACCATCCTCACACAGCTGCAAAAATTTCTGCATTATGTCACAATGCTATTTGTGAATTTAAGGACTTTGAAAAACTAACTACCAATGGAGTCAATGGGACTCTAAAAAAAAATAATTCAAGAAACCATTCCCAGTTTGGTTCAATAATCTAAATTTTACATCAAAAATCAAAATTCACATGACAGTTCCAGCCCCTTCCAGACATTGTATGGCCAACTGCAAAGGCTCAAACTTCTGCACATGAAACTACACAAGACCCAGCTATGAGAGCAAACTTCCAGCTTTGACCTTTGATTCTCCCAAAATGGGTCACCTCTGATGTTCACAAAGAAACAATGTTCTGGCTCCCAACCATGAGATTTGCTTAAAAGTAATTTTAAAGAGACAATAGGCAGTCTTAATAAATATAAGTTCTTTTGAATTTTTGGACTTCAGCCTTTCCAAATTTCAGCTCAAAAATACTACAAAAAAGTAAGTAAAAAATTGAGATTTTCACATCAGGTGTGATTTCCTGAAAACCTCTAAATATAAGATTAGCAAACCTGGATGAAATGTGTAGGAATACTCCCAGTGATGTTTGCATTACAAATAATGATATGATATTTTAATTCAAAGGGGGATAATGTATAGGTATATCTAAAATCTGTCTTTCCTTTCTTCTCCTCAATAGAGAGCTTGCTTTGGATCTTCAAGTATATTCCAAACAGAGGGTATGAGGCAGTTCTGGGCTGACCAGCTGTGATCAAGCGTCTTCAGGAGCAGCTGATGCCCTGATGTCCCTTCTGCATCACTGGGACCACCCCACACAACAAACTCTCCAAATTACCAAGTTATGGAATGAAAAACATACAAATAAAATGCTTCCAACATGTTTTGCCTCAAAGTAGATCCAAAGTGACTGCCAGGACAGTGAATGCCAAGTATCTTCTCCTGAGCATAAGGAATGCCTTCTTCCAGGAAGATCTCCTGCAGCACTGCCTGGAACAACCCAGATTTCTATTCCACTGGTGCCCAGCTCAAAGGGAGTTTATCTTTCTGCAGGACAGATGCAGTAAGCAGCAATACAGATCTGCTACTAAAGAAACCTCAGATATACAAATAATTACTCTTACAGTCTAATTTTCAGGTGGTTAGAAAACACCCACAAGAGCAGGTCATGTCAGATGCCAGGACAAAAGCCTTGTGGCTTTAGATTTCCAAACCAGAGCAGCAGAGCAAAACAGCCTAAACAAGTAATATACGGTCAGAATAATGGTCTCCAAGGGCTTAATTACCTGTGTCATTAGGTAGTAGTAGCTTCTCTAAAATTATATTGACAGCTTTTCTACAACCAAGCAGTTGATAATGAGGCAATAAAAATACATGACAGTGCACACAAGAGTGCTGCAGTAGTGTCATAAACAGCTTTGATACCAACAAGCAAGAGCTGCACAAAACTAATTGTGAACTGGTCACAAAAAATCCAGGGCACGTATTTCGTCATTAATAACTTTTCGTGTTCTCCCTTTCTGTATGTGTGCAAAGCAAAAAAAAAAAAAAAGATAAGAAAGAAGGAGAAAATAATAATATCAAGGTACAAATGAAATGCAAGAGGAAAGAAGTAAAAGCTGCATCAAAACAAATAAACAAACAAGGTAGAGACAGTTTTATGCCTCTAAGTTCCATAAAGTACTCTGCCATTTTTCCAAGCACAGTATTCTGTCACAGCCACCATCCACTGGATGATGTAACACAAGGAGTACACAGCTTCAAAACACCAAATTTGACACTACTGAAGCCCTTCTCTTTAAACTGGATTATCCTGGAGATGAACAGAGTGAATGTAGGGGAACATTTTTGTATGCAGAATTTGCACTGAAATATTTGCTGCCTGGACGTCCTTCCACTACTGCCTGCTCCCATTTGAACAAAGAAAGGAGAAAATTGAGAGAAAAAGAACAATACAAGACATGAGGATCAGAAATAAAGACAACATAGAGTAAAAGATGTAAGAGAATTTTTAGAACAACAAAAAAAAAAGCTATATGAAAAATTTAAGCAAGAAGTAAGAAGACAGAAAAATTGTAACAAAAAAGTTAAATGTAAAGAAAAGAGAAGTGAAGGGATGTCTAGACATCTCTAAGGTGCAAATGTTTAACCATTTGTACTGTATTGACATTTCTTTTGAGAAACAGATCATTTAAGAAGGGCTTAGAGAAGGATTTTCAGTCCAACTACAGCCCTAAGTGGAGAATTACAACATGACTCCCTCCTCCACGCTCAAGCACTCATTCTTTAATCATTTATCTTCAGCACAGCACGGGATCCATTTTCAAACAGCTCTGCAGGATTTCAGCCACACGGCTCCCATTGCGTTTAATGGGAATCCTGTGGGCACAGCTCTGTATGAAGCTTTCAAAATGTACACCAAAAATCTCTAAATAATGCACCAGTTGAACATTACCCTGTTTACTTCTCACAGGACATGACTATAATGAAACAAAGGTTAGGTCATTTGTAAAAGCAGTACTTACTGCAAAGCTCATTAATGTTTTCTATAGGGATTTTTTTCCAGTGTAAAAATATTTAGCATAACTATTTAGGATTCTTTTTTTCCATCATATCAAAAGCAGAGAACAAAATCAGCTCACAACTCATCTGCTTCAGAAAGGAAGATCCAGCAGTTAACCAGCCAACATCAGCCAATGCTTCAAGAAGCCTCTTTTCAAGACTTCCCACTGTCATAGGATACCTCTGTGGCTTCATTTCAGATTTTCCCTCTGAAAATTGAGTTAACAGTTTCTATTTCATAACAGCTTTATGATGATTATAAATACCAGTGAAGCACTAATCAAAGATTCATCAGAAAAAAGCCTCAATATGAACTCCCTCCTCTCCCCTGAAGAGGAAGGCTGCTTCCATGATCAGGTCTGACATAACTTGAAAGCTTTGAGAAATGCAAATCTTTGCCATCCAGTTCTATAAAGAGAAGAGCCTCATTTCTGCACTTTCACCTCTCACAAGCAGCATTCAGAACAGATCCACGAAGATACAACTTTAATCAATTTTCATGCAGATCATACTCCATCATCCCTTGAAATAAAAACCATAGAAAGTTTCAGGGACTTCCATTTCAAGGGACAGATCCTCAGCCTTTTGAAGATGTGCGAAGTGGAACAGCTCTTCTGCAGAGAAAAGGCTGATACATTCAGTAGGCAAAAATTTAACCAAGGAACAGCAAACAGAGCATATTTAACACATATTTCTAGCTCCAGAAATTAATATTAGATGTAATATTAGCATCACTAGTTTACTACAAACTGTCACCTTACCCATGCACTTTGTGCTATCTCAAAAATGTAAGATCACCTCAGGAATAAACACATTTATGTTAAAAAACCTCAAAATCCAACTCAGCAAATAAAATTCTTATGTTAAGAACTAGATTAGCACTCTTTTTCCTGGATATACAAGAACTGATACCAGATATGGCAGTCTACTATAAAAACCTCAAGAAATATCTGTAAAACACGAGGTTCCGCATTTTGCAAGATTCTGAGTTTATGTCAGAAGAATTCAGAAAAAATTAGATGACTCTAGAAACTACTGTGTCTACCAGTTTCAAACCATGCCAGAATGAATTATTGCAAAATTGCCTAACTTTGAGCACAAGTCATTCCACTGAACTCAACAGTTCATTCCATAGAGCCATACAGACAGGCTGTATTTTAGTTAACTTGGTGGAAACAAAGCCTCACAAGCCTGCCTTGCAAAGAAATTATTTAGGGACTCTCCTGAGGGACTTCTTTTCCCCTCTAAGCAAGAAATAACACAAAGAAAAATATCCCTTTGAATCCTTAATTAAATATTATAATAAGTTGAAAGAAAAGTATCATTATCTTATAACACACTATTACCATGCTGGAGACTGATATCTAGCAAACCAATTTAGAGATCTATGTCCAGGAGGGGAAAAGAGCAATAACAACAAAAAAGTCACAGTGACACAGGAAAGAGAGGCTGGCTGGACATGTTGAATGAATGCCAAGCATTGAACAGCAGCACCTCACAGCATCAAAGCTTGAAATATTCCATTTGTTCTCCAGAAAGGAAGGAGCATTCCAGAAAGGAAGGACTCATCAAAAATGCTGCATAGGGCAGGACCCCTTGTGCATGACAGGGGAATTCCCATAACGGGAGAAGAAGGTTTGTCAGGTCCTTTTCTATCCATAGCTGGGCAGGTGGAAAAGCTGGACTCAGGCATTACCCAAAAGCAATCCAGCCTGTGGGCACAGGAGACATCTCAGACTCCTGCTTGCTCTGTGAATTTAAGCTGCCTTTTATGACACAATTCTAATAATGCACTCAGGTTTCAATGTTCTGTAGTTCTAAGGAAAAAAGATTTGAAGATAGATGTGAGTGGAGAGGCCAAGGTGGGCAGGGAGGGGAGGGTGTACAGAACCCAGGATGGGTCAGAGCTCCCTAGGGGGGCTGCACTCAGGGAAACAGATCTTGCCAGCCTACATGGCTTTAGATAGATGTCAGCAAAGGGAAGAACAAAGCAAATGAACTAAAATCCCATCCCTGCAAAAAGTCACATCCACAGCAGCGGCTGTAGAGTGGGAAAATTTGCCTTCACAGCAGAGACAATCCTACCTGACACAAATGCAAGCAATGTCATCTTGCAGAACATCCAATGCTGGCATTGAGTGTAAAATTGAACTAAAATGAAACTGAATTACTTTAAATCACCCACGTTCACTTTATTTTTAAAATAACTGATATAAAAGCAATTTGTAAATTATCCATATTTGTCTGCATTAGTGTGTTCTAAATAGCATTTTTATTTCAAGATTCCTATAAAATAAGGATGCTGACAATCTTTTTATTAGCCCAGTATTTTTATACATTTGTTAAGCTCATTGCTAATGATTCACTTCAAAGTAATTTCAGACTACTACTACAATAAAGTGTAATAGATTTCCTTAATCTTCACGATCTCAAACCCTAATTCACTGTTGAAGCCAACTAAACACATAGCATGTTCTGAGAAATTGCATGGCTTCAAATGTCACAAACTAAACCTGCTAAAAAAACAAACTTACTCAAATGTAAAAATTATAAATCCAACAAGATTTGGAATTGCTGAAGGAATATGGTAACTCATTTTACAATAAAGGCCACTTTCTTCTTCACACAGGCTTTTTTGTTTTGATATTTACACTGATGCATCTCCAAATGAAAAACAGTCTTATGGGAGGAGGAGAGACAAATCCTTAACTGGTGGGGTGATCACTTTCACTGTTTGACTCCTAACACTGTTTGTTAAAGGCAAAATCTCTTAGAATTTGAGCAAATACATCTTGATTTTAATAGATTATATCCACAACTCTTTGAACAAGTGGAAAGCTTCTGGATTTTTAATTCACTTGGGAACAAGTCTTTCAGTCTCTCACTGATGAAAAATTAAAGCAAGAGAAAAAAAGCTATTGTTAGCTTAAATCATAAGTAATCAACTCATTTTGCTATTATTATTTATTATTTATCAGAGGCTGCTGTTGTCAAGAGAGTTCTTCCACGCACCTGCTTACAAACATTATCAAAACACAGCCAAACTGGAGGAATTTAAATGCAAGCATTAAGGGCTGGAAAATGGTTAATAAACCTAAGAGACTGTGTATTAACAGTAATCTAAAGAGAGAATGTACCTCCAGCACAAACACACCTTTAATAAACAACAGTGTTCATTTGTGAATATAAAAATCCCATTTTCCTGAATACCTGACAGTACTGAAGCCTCAGTGTTGAACAACCAAATAAAATGACATCCAAAATCACTTGGTACTTCCTACATTCTGTGTTTGGTCCTAAAACTTTCTCATTTTTGGTGAAAATGAAAGGCAGAGGAAAAGTGGGTAACTTGCCCAGAGTCAGTCAGCCAGAAGGGTTCAAACTTCCTTTCAGATGTCATTGACTGGTTAATAATTTAGTCAGAACAAAACCCAGCATCCCACTTCAGTCCTTTGTTACCAAAGCACAACAAGTATACTCAGCTTCCTACTTTCTTCAATAATGTAAAGGCATTGTTTTACATCTGAGTCCTTTATTTAGACTCAATACCAACTCCCTGGTTTGGTTTAAATTTTGCTTTGTAATCCTAATATTTAAAATATGATTATTCTTCAATAAAATAATACAGAATCACCAACTATCATTGTGGATCTAATATAATGACTCTTTTATCATGTAATGTTGTAGTGGGTTGAAAATGCTTGCCTTTTAAATATAAGAAAAAAATTAACTTTTTAACATTCATAAAGATATTTGTCAGTAGAAATGAATAGGTTACCTTCAGAGTCTAAATGTACATATGGGAAACCATACATAAAATCTGTTTAAAAAGAATATTATTACTGATTCTATATGAAAGACTAGTCATATATAAATGTGAAAGTATTATAAATCTGCAAGTCTGATTTTCAAGAAAAATATTCTTAAAATTGCAATCTATTCAAGTTATTGAAGTTAAACTTTGCTAGAGGACAGCCAGTTCCAACTGTTAATTATTTTTAAAATACCATGGGAAAAAAATATATCGATGTCTATTTTTTCATTCATGTTTACTTTGGGATGAAAAATTTTTCTTGAGGTTTTCAAGCCATGCAGACTGCACAGATTACACTGAATTACAACACTCATGCTTTATTAAAACTCTCAAGTATATATACTAATGAATGTCATCTCATATAAAATTTATATATTTCTGCCCACACGCTGCATAAAATTGAGATAAAATGCCACATATATAAACGATTGATAGCTAAAGTTTTATGAACTACAAACACAAGGTCAGTAGCACTTCACTTCTGCAAGATAAATTTGACGTGTGGACAGCACTGTGAATCACAACCAAAACTGCAATGGCCGGGGAATATAAATTGCCTGTTAAAAAAATAAACAAAAAATACAGCAAATCACTCTTGTATGGACTTCTCTAAACACTGTACCACCAGAAGCAAATGCTTCTTTCAGCTACTGCTGAAACTGTTCCATCCTCCAAAGAAGCATGAAATCCTCCTTTGAGCCAAGGCCTTTCAACAGAATTTCCAATCTCATTTGTATACAGACTTTTTTTACAATCTAGTAATATGAGTAAGTAGGAATTCACCCAGTGGTGTCCATTTCTGTCACTTTTCTTTTTTTCAGCAGGTACCTGTGCTCAGCAGCATAAGATGACATGCCTTCCTGTGGCACTGTAAAAGAATTCTGTCACCCATGGCATATATCAAAACTGATAGAAAAACACATTCAGAAAAAACAAATTACTTTAAAAGAAAATTGATTTAATTCCATTAAATATATTTAATTTTTTGTTTGACTTTTTTTGGTGAGCATGTCAGCATTCAGGTCTTTGTATTTCATCATGCAACAAGAATAACAGACAGAGAAAGCCACACATTTTTGTTTTTAATATAATTGCTTAATTCAGGCTACCTCCTAGAACAAAAGTCTTAGAAAAGCTCAGATCAGGTCCTCAACTTTCTTCAGTGGGAAAAAGTTGAAAGCTAGAGCTGGATGACTGAATGTGCCCTTTTTGGTGGCATTTGATCAAAGTTAGGAGATGGTGGATTGTGCTTTAATTTTGTTTTGTTTTTTTAAAGAATAATAATTTCATTTTACCTTTGCTACCATCAAGTTTCGTTGTCATTTTGACTGAATGTCATTTACACCACTACACGTGCACATAACCAGTGTGGCTCCAGGGCTTCCTCCTTGGTGCCCTATTTTTAAATCTCTGCAGAAGCTCAGTCCCTGTGCTAATTATGTCCAATGCTGATGCTGCCTCAGACATGATAGGCAGCTTTAATTCACTCAAATCATCCAGAGCCAGCCCAAATTTTTGTGTGAAATTAATATTCAGTTAAAGGGAAAAAAAATAGCAAAGAAGGAATTCCCATGAATATAATTTCAAAAATTCTGCTGGACAGTTTTCCTTAAATATTTTGGCTGCTTCCATTTCAATAGTTAAGAAAATGGTATCTCAGAATTAGCATTACTTTTACAAGAACTTATTGCTGCACTTTCTTTTTATCCGAGTTACTAACAGCATATTCACCACTATAAAAAGCAAGATTGGGAATCTTAATGCCATGTTTTTCTAACTTTAGAACCAGATAATGCACACATATGTTACTTAGGAAGACTTAATAAAAATCTATTAATAGACTTCAGTAACATATTCTCCAGGAAATGCTCTGATGGCCTATGCTGCATTATCCTAAAGTTTTACTTTGATAATCAGTTTGTTGATCACTGTATTATTATTGGTCCAGTTCAACAATCAGTAGAGTACAAATTTTCAAAGTTTACACATTCACACCAATTTAATCAACTACTCACACCAGTTTAACAGTGATTTATAACTTTTTAAACAGAAAGCCTTCTTTAACCTCTGACTTGTTTTGTTCCCTATGCCCCATTTTGAACAGAAATCTGCAGGTATTGCCCATAAAGGAGCACTGCAGAACTGATGACCAATACAAAAATGAACTAGGAGAGTGATTCCTTTTCTTCTCTGTTCAGCTTTCACTTTTACAAGAAAATACAGATTTATTGAATGGTAAGAAAAAAAAATACTAACAAAGTTTAGGATCTCAAATACAAGAGGAAAAAATTGCCCGATTTTGGTCCATTCCCAGTCTGCAGTCACAGGTTGCTACACAACCTTCCCCAGGCCTGCTGTATACAAACATCCTCAGAAAATAATAAACAGGATCCAGAATTAAGTGGATATTGCCAAAAAAACATGATTAAAAGATTATGTAAGCACTCCAGATATACTTCCAATATAATTAATTTTCTAAAACTCACAATTAACAGAGACATAACAACTACAAACTGCAAGGAGCTTTAAAATTACTGAAACCTTTTGTGTCTACCTTCCTTGTGGGAAATATAATCAAATAAATTCTCTTGTAATTACACAGGACTCATATTAAATTTAATTTAATTATTTGGAACATGGGCACAGTGCAGCATAGCCTCATTAAGATGGCTCAGCAGTTTGTTTTCAAATGGGACCAGTAAGTCAACATTTACAATGAGCCATCACAAAGGCTGTCCATCCACTCCAAGGGTTCAGAAAAATCAGTTATTACAGCCAATTCAAAATGCTGCAGAACTGAATAAACCTGTTCTGCAGTTGTATGTCAGGAAGATCTGATCTTCCAAGCAAGAGAGAGACACTGCTGGAAATTTCTGTTTCCTTCCCTGCCTCCTCCTTGTCATTCAGAATGGCACATTACCTTGTGGGGATGCTATCCCCACTGTTTTCCTCAAAGAAAATGAACTTTAAGTTTTCTGGATTGCTACAAGAAGCAGAGTACAGCAATAAAGAAGAAAAAGATGTTTTGACCTCAACATCAACAGGCTGACTTTGGTATATTGCCTACTTGCAATACATTAAACAGCAATGTGTTTCTGTTTTGCCCTAAGCAAGTCTACAATCAAATGTTGTTCACAACAAAATTCTTCATGCATGTTTGTTATATTTTCCTCCCTTCCACGTCTTCCTCTCCCTAACTTAAGCACTCTGCTTCTCTCTTCTGTTAATTCTTGTAACACAGGAACAAACTGCTACACAACAAACAGCAAATATTTGTGACACATTAATGTGATTAAGGGAAAATTTTCAGCACTTAAATAGATTTTTTTCTTTTACTCTTGGTACCTGAAGAAGCAAAATATGCTTCCTTTTCCACTACTAGGGATATTTTTGGAACATCACAATAATTACCATATTAAATCTGCTGGTTTGATGACAACAATTGTAATAAGACCTGAGGCATGAGCAGGAGCCCACTGTACAAAAGCACATCTGTGAAGTCAGACACAGCTAAATCCTGAGGTTCAGTGGCAGTCAGCACAGAGCTCTCTCCAGTCCGAGAAAACAACTGAAAAAGGAATCAGCAATATCTGGAAATCTTGTTTTTAATCCTCATTTAAAACACAGTGTTAGTAACACCAGCTTCTTAATGGGAATTCTCTCTCAGAGAAGCATCACCATGTGTTGTGCTTCCCTAAATTAGTCACAACAGACACTTCCCAAAAAATTATTCTTCTGTTAATTTATTCAGCTATAAGGAAATTTCACTTAAAAAAAAAAAAAAACAGCAAGAAAAAAAGTTATTTTACTTTCAGACTAATATTCACATAGCAGCAAGACAAAAATATCCCAGAATACTTCACTATTAGTTGGTCATCAGCTCCTCCAAATCATCAATGCCCACATACACGCTGTATAACCCAGATCCTACATCTCAGTTTGGCCAGCTCTGGTCTGGAGGCTCTCAGTTCATTTTCCTATCCTCAATTTTCACTTTTTATTAGTTAAATGATTGGCTGGGAGCCATTCCTGAAGTTCTAATTTTGTCATTTCCTCTGAAAGTCATGGAGGCATTTGGCTTTCACAAGAGTGGCTGCCCTGCATGGAAAGGATTCTGAGAGCAGAGGGGGAAACTCTGGAGGTCTGACCAAGTTCAGTGGGACACAACCAGACTGAGGCTGATGCTTTGAGTGATGTAAATTTACTACCAAGGCAAGTACCTTGCAACAACAATAACTTGTATTTAAAAGAAGAAGAAAGTAATATAAGTGTACGTCTTTCAACATACAAACAAAAATTTAAAAAAAAAGTGTTTTAGAAAGGCAACATAGTTACAGCAGCTTCTCCACAGCTTATGGGCAGAAATTCACATATTGCATCTTCCCCAGTGATACAGGGAGTTATGAGGAACAGTAACAGATCACAAGTTCAAAAAAATGTTCCCAAAAAAATGTACCCAAAAAAATGTTGATGGTTAAGTGTACCCAAGCAATGTTTTTGTAAAGCTCTAACATTATCCTCTGTAACAAACTGTGAGAAAATAAGGAGATGTTAACCAAGTACTTGCCCCAAGAATATTGTAACATACATAGTTAATAAGGTTCAGTGGCTGAGCAGGAATATTTATCTCCTCACTGCAATCTCTTGTTACTATTCATGTCATTACTTAGCTGTAGGTCACTCAAATTCATTTTCCCAGAGTAATATTATAACCTTGCAGGTATTTGAAGCAGACATACTAAAACAAAAAGGTTAATTGTGCATTCCGTCAGGACCATGTGGCATCAGGCCATGACCATCAATTGCCTGGTAAATCTTATCTCAGTTTTCTTTGCTATTTAAACTCTCCCTGGCTGAATGATAATTTTTCATTGTCTAAGCTGTCTAAAGGGTAGGTTTCAAAATAAAGTTTTGAGTTCTTTTGTTCATACCTTGGTTTACCATTCTAAAAGTCCACATTTTGGTAATGCTTTGTATATTCTTACAGATTACTCACTTCCTAATAATTTAATACTATTTGCTTTGCAGTTTAAATGTGTTATGAGACTAGTCTCCCTTAGTTCATGGCTACATTGAATGCATATATGCCATAATGATAAGAACTTAGAAAAAGTTGCTATCAACAGTCATGAGAGAATGAGGCTTGTACACAATAATACAGAAGGCTGGAACACTGTAGCTTTTTTTTTTTGTTTACACCATTGGCCAAATTCAAGTCATAGAGGAGAAAGATCAGCCATGCCAAAAACAATTTAGAACCTCATCAGTAAGAACATTGTAAGCTGGATTCATGAAGTGAGCTTGTGCACCCAAGACAAAGCTGAGAGTGATTTTACAAGCGTGGAGAGCAGCACTAGAGACATCAAAGTCTGGTGGGGGCACTTTGAATACAACTATCACCTCTACCAAGGGCTGAAAGTGTCTTAAATCATGGTCACAACAACCAGATGATGTGGGCAGAGAAAGGTGATGTTGACCTTTTATGGTGCAGCTCTGTAGCTGGAACTTGTCTGGCCACGGCCACTGTGAAGAACAAGAAGAAGAGTCTCAAAATTACCAACTGTAGCAGAGACATGGGGCAATTTTTTTCCAATGACTGCACAGTTACACACACCCATGCAAAAGGAACTAATTCTAGAAGGACACCAGCTTTAGGGGAAAAGAGAAGATTCCCATGAGGATGCCATTCTTGTGCCAGTCAGGGACACCCCCCTGAAGGACAGCAGAGCAGCCAGGCAGCCTCACCCGAAGCCTTGTGCAGATATTGTGTCTTCCAGCTCTGACCCAGGTGCTGCTTCCTTTGAGGGGTCAAAGGAGAGCATCCCCTACACCATCATTTCTTCTTCCAAACAGTTAAAAGACAAATTCTGAGCAGTTCACCTGTGGCAGTCATTTACACACGTGAGCTCTATGGAGTGACAGTCTCACCCTCAGCTCTGGCTGCTTTCTCACTCAGCATGAAAACCTTTTTAATCACCCTTCAGCAGCACTCTTCTCATAGTGGGAACTTGTGCACCTAATTTTGGGGGTTTTGTTCCCTCTGCAAGTATGTTTTTATTTCACTTGAAATTCCTTTACTTTTTTAATATTAAATTCCAACTATACAACAGACCTACAAAGCCCAGAGAAAGTGGAGCGAATTCATGCCTGTGTTCCTTAAAGACAGCAAATGTTTTCTTACTGCATTTAATATGATACTGCATGCAAGAGCAGCCAGGCAAAGATATTAATATTATCACTCTGTTCCAGTAATTAATAGCAACTCCCCTCACAGCTCTGATAAGCTGGGAAACACATTTCATTTCTTTTCCTTTCCTGCTCATGAAATACTAATGGAAGAGGAGTAGGTACAGGACTCTTGCAGTGACCTTGTATTGGGACTGCAACTCCTTCAGACTGACCCAGAGACACCATGGAGCCATTAGGAGTTTCCAGCAGTAAATCGGATGGACACTCCTAAAAATTTAGAGGGCATGCAGCTCAGTGAGGCATTTCAGTTCTATCAAAACACATTATTTATGCCAATTATGGCATGAAAGATGTTAATGTGAGGTTCCTCAGAGCAGGCAAAAACCACTGATCAGTTCTGGAGATAAGGTTTGTCTTAGTTACCAGTTTCCATACCTAAGCACATACTGATCTGCTGAAATTTTCCTACCTGTTTCTTTCCCAGTCACTTTCAGAGGTTCCTAGAGCTGCTAAAATGGAAAACTAGGCACAACCTTCTCCCTCCACAAGAAGAAATAGCTAATAAATAGGATAAAGACTCAACATTACTATGGTAGACATATTGGCATATGTAAATTGCATAACATTTCCTTTTGTCCTCTTAGCCTTGCATGGAAGAATGACACACACATCCATGTGGAGCCTGGGAGGGGCACGGAACAGGCAAGACAAGCATGGTCGTGCTAAGACACTGCTTGCTGGAGAGATGCTAGTGCAGCTCCATAATGCAAAAGATTCCATAAAGCAAAAGGAAAGTGTGTGTGGAGAGCAAGGGTTATCTGTGACAGCAATCTCTTTAGATGCTGGTAGAGTTTGTGGACAGAAATACCTTTGTCAAGTGCTAGATCTACACATCCCCAGAAGTTAGGACACAAAATTTGGGGGTATCTTAAGAAAATTGTCGCTAGCCCAATACACATGAAAATCACATAATAAAGTAACAAAGCTCAGTAGTAGATGTTCAGTAGTAAAATCAAGTTAATAAAGTAGAATTCTGTGTTATGTTGATCTATTAACAGCATCATATGGAATGATGAGCTTAAGACTAAAGCTCTCCCAAGAGTGTATTTTTGTGCTTTGTTCAGTTTGTTTATTTTTAAGTATGTAGATGCTGTTCATCAGTATGCAAATTAAAGGATGAACAAAACTAAAAAAAGGATTTTTAAAGGAAAAGCAAAGTAAAATTTTAAGAAACAAATAAAGATATTACCAAAGAACATACTGAGTAAAAACACATTTGACTACCACAAGCCCCCTTGGTGTTTATTTTGCTTGTGATTTCTGCTGTATGGGAGCCATCACTAGCAAATTAATCACATCAGATGCCTAAGAGGATAAAGTGTCCTCTTCAAATAAAAGCAAAGATAATGTCTCATTAAAAAGCCAAACAAGACAATAGGGTTTGACTTTCTCTCTACATTACTGCATTGCCATCCCATGGAACAGACCCAGTGGCAGAAGCATTGGGCTGAACTACAGTCAGCAAATCCAGGTTATTGGAAGAGATCTTACTTCAATACTTTGCTATCATAAGGAATATGAGATCAAAAAGCTGCTGCAAAGCTTTTAAATGACCATTAAGATTTGAATAAAAGTAATTCTTGTAATTTTAATGATACTAGCATTTATGTTACAAGTGTAACCAGCTAAGGAGAAGAACTTGCACAAGAAAAATACAAATCTCTGCTGAAATCAGTGGAGGATTTTCACAACAGAAAAAACCTAAGAACATCAGATATTTAGTACTGATATCAGGCTCATGTGCAAAATCACAAGTAGTATTTGAGAGATGATTTTTTTGTACAGTGTAAAGCTTTTGCTTAAGAACTCCTAATAAAATGACAGCAGGCAGCAAATTAAATGTTAACTGTGTATTAACATAACTTCCTCCAACATCAGCTGCCACATTCATCCTCAGCTGGAAGATATCTACTTTCCCCACTTGCAACTTCCTCTCTTCAGCCATAGCCACAGAAACTGTTACAATCTATATTCACATATGTCTTTCAGCACAAAGACAGGATTCTGAAGTATAATGAAAGGTTGGTTTATGTGCATGTTAATGTATGTCCATGAATTATGTAAGTGCAAAGAGAGCCAAAAAATATATCACAGAATACATACCTACCTCTATTCACATCCTATCTAACAGAGTGGCTTCACAGGAGAAAGGTGACAGCCATAATTCACACATTTTAGGTTTTGACTGCTGTTAAGTAGCTTCACATCTTTTTGCTTCTATGTTTCTGCTGGCAAGAGAGGTTTGTCCTCCACTACAGGGGGATTTTCAATCTAGATTAATTACTTATCAGATCCATAAGAGCAAAACCTCAAGATAAAAGCTCCGTGTGAAATGCGGAATAGCAGAATTTGCTTGTTAAGAATCTTGGTTTATTTTTCTCCAGTGGTGCTCATTTCCTTTATCAGCAAATACCTTCCCTGTGTGTTTCTTCTTGGAAGCTACAAATGAAGCAAATTCCACTTTTAATTTCACATGGTTTCCGTAACAGATAAAGGCATGTATCTGTCTTTGGACAAGTGGATAACCCTACATAAAATCTTAGTATGCTAGGACTCTGCCCATCTACACTTCACTAATCCTAAACTTCACACTTTAGAATCACAAGTAGAATATTTAACTCAGAACTGCAACAAAGGCTTCATCTTGCCTTTCTCTATATTGGTATGAAATTTAATTAAAAACTTTATAGCAGTAAAATAAGATATTTTTACTTTATTTCACTCATAAGAGGAAGTTGGGAATTATATCCACAAACAGTGTTGTCAAATTTTTTTCCTTTTTTCTCATGTGCATATTTCAGCAATTAGAAGTTACAGGTGTCATATACTCAGGCATGGAAAAAATGTGATATTTAACATTTGGTTTTGGTTTGTGGGTTTTACCCTTTCAATTAAAATAGCTCTCCAAGGACGTCTCTACTAGCTATGCCTTTTAGAGTCATAGAAGCAGACTTCCTGAATAACTGGGAGAGATTTTGTATGACTAATTGAATAAATTTGGATCTCCTCTATATAGTCTCTTCATTTTTGGAGCTGAAAACCATCAGTTGTGTTTTGACAGAGGCTTATGGTCAATGAAGAATCTCCTGAGCACAGTACTGCAGTATGCAGTGCTTAAACACCAGATTTTATACATGGTAGCTGCCATTCAAGAACAAAAAATATTAATGATACTTTAAGCACAGGAAAATTCATAATTAAGAGGATTAGGTTTAGAAATGAGTAATTTTTATGCAGGCTTAAATAATGATTGAGATTAGAGACTGCAAAGAAACCAAACTTAAAACATCAAAACCCAGAAAATTCATAAAATAGACTTAGAATGGTGGTATCAAAACCTGTCCTATTTATATGTCCTTGAGTTGTAAACACAGATAAGTTCTTTTAAGTCTGACATGTGAAAGCTTAACACATAAGAGCTCAAACTGAAGAAAACAACCCTACATAGTGATTCCTGTCAGAAACCATTAACTTCACCTGCCAAAAAAAGCCACTGTTGTTGCTGAAACAATCCCCAGGAATACAGTTCACCAGTTATAAAGAAGGCTGCACACTTAGCACACAATTTCTCTGTCAGGACCCTCAGCAGTGCTGAGACACACAGAAATGCCTACAGAGAAATATTCCCATTTTACTGCTGCATTACACAAAGTGGGTGGAACGTACCCATGTCAGCAGTACTGTTAGAGCTGCTCTGTGACCAAAAGTGCCTTTAGGATTAAACTAACTGCACAAGTTGAACTTGAAGGGACTGATGGGAAAGAATGTAATTCCTGGAATTAAAAATCTTATTGTGTATTTGTACATCAAAACCTGCCTAATGAAAGGAAAGAAACTTCAGCCTGTCTACACAAACTTCTCACTGTCTTGCAGGATAACATGTGCAAGACATAAATAAAAGATGTAAACAATTTTCAATATCCCTAGATATTATATATGAACAAAGTTTGTTATGGTTTGGGGTTTTTTGAAAAAATTTTATCAATAGAATCATCTCACAAAGATGCTTAACCTAGCAAGACAAGGAAAGGAAATATCCCAAACCTCTGCATCAATCTTTTCTCCCAGAGTACTGGCAGTAGACTGAAAGAAGGATAAAGAGACAAGTGTTCACAAAAATGTGGAACGTGGACAACATTCCTAGTGTGATCACCAGGAAAAGACAAACACAGATAGCTAGATAAGATAGATAAGATAGATAGATGTCTTCAGCTGGCTGATGTAACCTCTTCAGCTAGCTGGTGTACCCAGAAAGAAATTCTGTAGTTCACAGCTCATTGCAATCAAACTGATCTATACAGAACAAGCAGTCTACAAAACATTAGATTGGCCTAAAAATTAATTACACCCAGCAGGAAGAATTTGATTCATCCGGATTAGTTACTAAAATGCCCGCAGGGGGCAGATATAATCTTTCCTTAGAAATGAATTAAAGATACGATTCCAAGTGTCACGCTTTGAACATATAATCAATACTCCCATTACTAAAATTTCCACTGTGAACTTCCTTAAAATTATACCAGCCAGCATAATTTTGAAATCTGAAAGAAGAGCTGACAAGAGGAAAGCCTACAGTTTATACACAACAAAGGCACTCAGTTCACCTCAGTGGATGTAACCAACTCCATTGCAGCATGCACATTTTCCAGCCACTTCGTAGCAATTACTTGCCATGGGAGCACACTGAAGCTCCAACAGACACAGCAAAGTTTATCACCTGCAAATGAGAACACTTATTTCGTGGACATAATATTCTAGAATAAAAGATGCCCACAAGGAGTCTTCAAAGATGTTTAAGTCACCGCTTTTGCAACATCAATGCACAACAAATTTGATTAACAAACTGACAACATGTAATACACCACTTTAAAATCATACTTTTTCCTTTTCAAATTCAGCTATTTATATGTTTTTCATGAGCCATCCATCCAAAAGGTGCTACAGAAGCTAAATAAGTAAAATCATAATGATGACTTCATATCTGACCCTGAATATAGTTTCAATTAGTATTGCAATTTAGGACTTGTGGGATAGTTAGGTTAGAAATTTAACCTGCTTGAAAAACACAAAAATTACAAACCAACAGATTTTCTGTTTTTTTACAGAGCACTGCACTGTATCAAGAACTTCTCATTTTCTAGTAATCCTTCCATACATTTTAAAAACCTTTGCACTGTCTCATCCTATACACTGAGGGTCTTTCTTCATAGCAAAGCCTAAAAACTCAGGGACTTAAGTGCAGAAAAAGAATTCTGAACTTTTATTCTACTCCTGTGATGACTAAACTGAGAAACTTGGACAGTGGAAACTAGAAATTAAAAAAGAAAGAAGACAAAAGATGCCTAATACTGGGTTTATGAGTAAGGTTTTCCTCCAAGTGTTTAGAGCTATGCTCTCTTTCATCTTTGTTTGAAATGTTAGTTCTTAATAGAGCAATATGTAATTGAGCAGCAAAAACTCCAAAAAAATGTAAATATAAGTGTAAGAGCAAAAGCATCTTAAAATTATAAGACAGATGGTTAATGACAACTGTAAATTTGTCTCTAAAGAGGACAAACCTTCAAAGATCCAGCCTGAGATGCAAATGAGACAGACGTGGTCTGTGTGCAGGCAGTTCTCAGAAGTCATTGCCATGACCAGATTTTACATTATGGAAATTTAAAAAATTGAACTAAAATGATGAGGAAGGAGAAGGCAGAAGATTGCTAAAACTTGGATGTTAGTTTTTAAGTCAGCAGTAGCATTATCACAACTTGTAAATGAGATTAAGAAAGCTGTCAGAACACTTTTGCTGCAGCGGAACTAGCCCATGATAAATCTATAAAATTATTATAATAAAAGTATCTAAATCATGGGTAAATTAAATCTGTGGCTTGCATAAATCACACATTGCTACATATCAAAGTTATATGCTTTCCATGGCATGAAAAATGATGAGATTTCACATAAAACACTGAAAGAAGGAACAGTTCTTCTGACCAACACTCCAAGTTCTCAAAAAGGGGTCTAACGTCCTCTAAAAATTGATTGCACACAAGTATGAACTCCATCAGTATATAAGCAGCTTTATGAATTTTACTGTATCACTCATCTTAAATTCTCTAAGACTTAGCACAATCAAAAAGAAAAGTTTCTCCAGAAAGATGCAATACCTGCAAACAGCCTCTCTTAGCATGAAATTAAAGTCAGGCTCCAGTGCATAGGCTCTGCTGGGCACACTCCTCTTGTGCTCGTTCCGGAACATTGCCAGTTCCTTTTTCTGACTTGGACAAATGACTTCTCACAAAGGGCTACTCAGGAACTGAGCTCCTTTTTAAAAAAAGCATTAACATGGCCCCACACTGAGCAGAGACTCTTCTGCATGAAGCCTTCATTACTCATACATTTCAAATCTGTTGCATGAGCACACGGGACATCGGAGCCGCTCATTCCGTCTGGTGCTCCGTTCCAAAGTCAGCAGAGCTCCTGTTCCCCCTTGCTGCTGGGGAAATCAGGCTTTTCTTCACCACATGTGAGCCAGTGTCTGACCTACATCAGGAAGAAGAATGAATCTTCCACTAATCCACATCCTAATAGCCAGACTTTCTTAAACCCCAAACAGGAAAGCCAGGCATGTGACAAGCAGCGTTATTCCCGCCCCTACCTTTCATTAATAGTCTTGTTCTTCAACGTTTTTTCCCCTTTGCAAAAATACATCAGAGCAAGTTAATGACATTTATAATAATCTACTGTGCTCAGAAATTAAAAAGATATGATCTGCCATTAGTCTGTTTACCAGGAAGCAAGGTATCTGCTGTAGTATTTAATACAATAAACCTTTTAAATCAGCTTTAACAGAACTCAATCAGAACGTGCTTGCAGCGAGTAATTTTCTGTACTGGACCTGCAAGTTGTTTATTGAAATAGCATCATCTATGCCACATTAAATTTTGAAACCCAAAATTATACAGTAGATTGATTTTTTTTTTTTCCTTTCCAAAGGTTCTTAATCTGATTTGGGAGCCTGCAGACTTAGACCAGGTAAGCAGAGCTTTCATCTTCTCAATTTGTGAGAAAACTGCTGCTGACTGAAAACTTCACTACACTGGACAGCCACCTTTGGAAATGTGTGTCAGGTATTTTTCAGTTTAGGGTTTTTAGAAAATATATTTGTAAAAGGCCTTGTATAATCAGTAGCATACTGGTGGTTAGAACATGGAGCTGGGAAATTCAGATTGAAAAATATTTTCCTGACATCCAGCACTGTTCTCTCCCATTTACCCCATTTTTTATGTTCAATTTTAATCTTTTATAGTATTTTTTCAATATTAATTCAATGCTGTTCAATAGGCTTTATCACCTGTTACTTCCCCTTGTTTTCCAGGCAAGCATTCAATGCCTGATGAAGAACTCAATCCTATTACACACCTTATGAAGTTCCTCAGAGTCAAGATTGGGATCTGTTGTCTCAGGTGTGACATTGCTTAACTGAAAAAAAAATAACCCTGCAAAACACTAAATTCTACAGATGAGAAGTCTAATGTATAAATATTTACATATATGTATGACAAAAAAATTTGCTTTTCCTTTACTGGTAGTTTCTTTGGCTGCCTCCACAGGATACATGAAGATGGGGACTGAAATCTCCATCTCAGAAATTGGGTTTTTTGGCTCTCAGATACCCAGAGCAGCAGCTGGTGAGGCCCCAGGGACACCCCCAGCATCACAAACCCATACAAGGGAGGTCCTCAGTGAACACTGCAATGAAATCAAGACTTTTCCTCTCAACCGTGCACACCACTCAAAAAAAAAAAAAAAGGGGGGGTGGCAAAACGAAGCCTTCTGCTCTGCCACCCCCCATCAAAAATAAACACAAACATTTTTCAGGTGGTCTGCTTATGAGGATATTTTCTTAAATAAGAGGAGCTGTTTCTACTCCCATCCTACTAGGGAATTTAGTTTTGTTGTAAAACTCCTGGGGAAGCACTTCTGTCCCTGTTATGAACACCTCAAATCTAAAAAATCCTACAATAAGTGTTTCAAATGTGCTTCTTAAAATAGCATTTAATTTTTTTTTTTACAAAAAGCACTCCAGTATTGCCTTTCTCACTAAGGACAAGTTACCTGAATTTACCATTCTTGATTCTGGAAAGGGAGAGAAGACAAAAGGAGCTGTCACTTTTCTTGCTCTGTTCCCTCAGCACTGGCTGCTGTGGGTCTATTTTAATGGGAGTTAGTTGGCTGGGTCAGAGCAAAGGCACACACTTTCTGTGGTATAATCACTCTCTCTGCCCACAGATCCCATTTCATATCATAACTGCACAATTTGGATTAGTCACACCAGATTCAGGTGGACTGTGCTCTTTTGTTACTCACTCATCATTAGGAACAACACCAAAGCACATGCTGGATTATTCCAGAGGTGCACAAGGCAGATTTTATGCAAGCATCCATGTACAACTACATTGAAAGACATCAGGTCTGATGATCAGCCACTGAGTATGGGGTTAGAAATAATGGGGTCAGCAGCCACTTGAAACATTTTTATGGCTTCCATTAAATGCAATCTGTCTGAGAAAGACTCGACATCTGTTTAGAGTTCATTTGTGTCTTTTCATTTGTACATTTTTTTTTCACCTGGTAGAGGGACCAGATTTTCAGTTACCAAGTTTTTCTTTCACTGTTTAAATACTTTCCACCCTATTTCTTAATTCCATACATAATTTCTCAGCAATACTAGTTAGTCAATTATTCAGAATTTGTCTGTTTATCTGTGAAACGTCACTATTTTTGTTTAGAAGACAGAGGAAACAAATCCCAAGAGATTTTGAATCATTTTCATAATCTTCTTTTAAAGCCAACTGATTTAGGAACAGAAAAATAAAGAGTAAAACATGCTTACACAAATATTTCTTCGGGTCAGAAACAGAAAATTTTAAGCTGAGAATACTCTGAATCATTAGATCATATTGTTTATTACACTTGTATCAACTTCTGTAACACAATACTCGGCCAGTCTTCACAAATCTCTATTTCCATGGACCGGGAGGGCAATGAAGCTATTATTACCATTTATTAAATTAACATGTTTTTCAAACATAGATTTCAATTTCAAAAAGTGAGATTATCTCGCTTTGAATGCACTGCTTGTCTTCCCAACATACTTTGTTGAATGTCATTTCTGCAGGATATGCATTTTCTTCATCCACAGCAGTGCTGCAGCTCAAATAAGCAACGAGCTGGTGTCAATCCTGACCAGCAGCTCTGCACTGAGGAGCTCCCTGCAGTCCAGGGAATATTCCTTGGGGAGCAGGGAATGGAGGATTCACTGGTGCAGACACCAGTTCTGGTGCTGTGTTACTCAATGAACACCCACACATCAGCTACCACCCCAGTCTGGACTTACTCTGAAATATTTTGCTGGCAAAAAGAGTATTGTTTTTCTTTTTAATTTATCTCTGCAGCTTCACAGGCTATTAGCTAACTGTAAAACCTGCACTTGTCTTGGAAGATTATAACACAGCAGGTAAATGAAACAAACTCTCAGAATACCTAAAATGTCCTCTTGTGATTACTGTTACTGGTATGTACACACAACAGCAGATGCATTTAGAGGTTTAACTAAAAAGTTTGAATACAAAACGCTGAGAAATAAAAGACTATACTCATAGAGGTTTTTAAATTTAATCTCAATGCATTTATGAAATTGAGAGCAATACCACTTACAGAATAACCAGCAATGTCTTGGGTTTGTCTGTGTAGCAGAAATAAGCACAAGAATTGGCTGGCACTCTTTAAGCATTAAATTAATCTCAATACTGCAGACAAATTTCTGTTAGAATTAGATAAGAATATACAGAGACTAAACAAGATGCTTAAAATAAAATATATTCTTATCTACTATATTTATGCGATAAAAAACACTGTCCCACTTCAACTTAAGCATCAGAATGAAATCACATCCTCAAAGGAATTAGTTAAACAGTCATAATCCTTCATCTTCTAAATCCAGCACTAACTCAGACTTTATACTGTTTAATCTGAACAGTGAAGGGGACCATTATCCAGCTCTCTGAACATCATGATGATTAACCCTTCAAAATGAGAATCAAGGCAGAGACCAAAGATTCAAGAAGAAGCTTCCAAGATTCCAACACCACATCAGTATATTTAACAAGAAACATGACTAATCACATGAGCCCTTCCCAACAGCAGAAACTCAGCAAATACCAGTCTGTTCTGAATGTAAGAATTAGAAAAATGGCCATCCACAAATTCTGCTGGGTGTTAGTCAGTATATTTGTTAAAAGAACCTGATATAAGAGCAAAAGAATGAGCAATATTTTTATGTGCTACAAATAGGAGGAGCTCAGTACAGAACAGGTGTGCAACAGCTGGACACAAATATTGCACAGTAGGCATGGGGAGATCATGGGAGGAATATGTGCCACAATTGCTTCTGACAAGGCAAAGTTTCTTGGCCTAATTTTAGGCACAAAAATTTCATGGCAACAAATACCTACCAAATAAGCAGAGCAAGTCAAGAAAATACTGAAAGTGAACTAAATTACCCGGTTATAGTATGAATTACAAATTATTCTCTACCACAGGCATGTTGGTTTGTATTTGTAACGAGATTAATATAGATATTAAAATGCAAGATTATTGTAAACAGAAACTATCTTTTAGATTCAAAACATTATTAACTACTCAATAATAACCTTCATTAGTGGGGGGAGGGTGAAGAACCTAGACAAAATAATGAAGCAGTGAATTTTTCTCATTGCACAGTATTTCATTTCATTAGGATTCCATCAATGCCAATACTGTTCCATAGCATGTGCCAACCTAATGATAAAAGGTTATTTCAAATTTTCATATACTCCAGATGGTAATGATTCAGAAAGAATCTCACTCTTTATTTCAGCAGGATTAGGAAACCTCTTGCGACAGCCTCAATTGACATTTCTCATCCTGCCAGCACTACAATGGATCTTGGTGCCTGTGTTCCACATTGCAGTTGCCAGCATAATTGCACCATTACACACTGGTTGAGAATACACATGTAGCACTGCAATAAACACTAAATACGTCACAAAATATGCAGCACAGCGTTCAGTGAAATGCAGGCAACTCTGGAACAGGAAATGTTGTTCATTATTTTGCAACGCTATAAATTTTAGCTGAATGACACCTAGACAATTTTAAATATTTTCACAAGGACACTCACTGAAGTACAAAACTAGTGAAACCAGTGATCCATTATTCTCCCCAGCATACACTAAAATTGTCAACAAATATTTCAGAAACAAATCCAAATGGTCTGTTTGAAACTCAGTATTTTTTTAACATTCTACAGTAAATTCCCACCAATATAAGAGACCCTCCCACTATACATTACTGCGTAGGCTTAAACAAAAGAAGCTCTTTTCTCACTGAATGGCTGAGACTATGAAGTAAGAATAGAATTTGAGAGGCATTTGCCTCTTAAGGAAGACATTGACAGCTAGATTGTTCTGTGGTTTTTCTCTGCACAGTCTGAGAATAAAAGCGTAGCACCAGCAGACATTTGCAGTACTTGAGAAGATGAAGAAATACTTTGCCTTTAACAGAATTCATAAGATGAGATTCACTTGCACTCAACAGGCCAATGGGAGGGATCTCCACTGTGGGCCACTTTTAACACAAACTCACTTTGCTGTGTTGTAATTGTGACTGTAATTAAATCAGTCAAGTCCCTGGCTTTTTAATCCACTGGTTACCTTGCTCTGCCTTACCTGCCTTTCATAAAGTAGCAGTGTTGGTCAGAATTTTCTGTTTTGCTACTGCTTTTTCCAGTAAAAAGCCATATACACAAGGGCACTGTTACTTGTTTATAAATCCATGTGACCTATAAAGAATCAGCTCTCTCATGGTTAGCAGACAAAGTGGAAGGAATCTTCCAGATGAAGACAAACAGTGCACAGCAATAAAAGCACAATCAACTCCGTGCCTACAAAAAGGCTTTAGGATGAAGGATGAAACCTACAGCTAAAGACAGAAGAATGTTTCCTTCTGATCAGGTGAGGCAGTGTCTCAACTCATGCCACATTCATTCAATTAACAGACTGCAGCTTGCAGACTCTGATAAGGGTAGTACAGTTTAATAATCTTATCTGTATTCCTAGAGAATGAAGGCTCAGTGCAAAACACAACTGGCTTGGATTTCCAGTTCTGGCATGATGTACACTTTTCTCTGCTATCTACTGATATAGAAACACAGACAGTTAAATCCAACAGACATCAAAAAACAAAAACACTTGCAGAAAAAGGTATGTCAGGTTCTAAAATGCAGCACAACATCCTGTGCCAAAACAAGACTAGAGAAATCCCTGTTCCTTGCAGTATTAAGTCTCATGATCTCACATCTCCACCTAACCACTTTTCTCATGACAAATACAGCTTTTCCCTCGCATGCCACTTCCTTCCTATCTAGAGTGGAGGTGAAAACCAAGAAGAGTAAAATCCCTTATCTTCCTAGAAAGCAATTGAACTGGAATCCAGTTATCATGGAACAGAATGAGGCAAAAAAACCCAAAAATCTTCTTCAAGGTAAAATGTAAACTAAGAGTGTGCAACAACCTCCTAAACGGCTAAAAGTGATTTCTATAATGTGACTTGTTCTGAACTGGATTTGCAATTTCTCCAAATCCTTCTGCAGCATACCCTTAATTATCTAGTTGTCACAAGAGGAGCTCATTGTTTGATGCAATACAATATTCTACTGACATCCTCTCGACAATGTTTTCAGGATAACCTATCTGTAGTTATTACACTGCATGATTAGAAGATGGATGTTTTCTGAAATACATATTTAATTAATGCTATTTAACATCTTGACAAGCTATTTTACAGCTTGACTGAAGGGTAGCAGTGCCCAATTGTTAAATTTTGAGATTATGGGTCAGGCACTACAGACAGAATTAAAGCCACATTAAACTGAAACAATCATTCAAATCAATCTACATTTGCTTACAGTATCTGCAAACTGAAGCACACATTATGACCAAAGATAATCACATTAAGATTTTTGGCAATACTCTACAATAGAAGCTATCTGAAATAGAAGACAGTAATTGTTACTAAATTGTGACAGAATCCCTGTAGAGTTAGGAGTTATAACAATATTAGTTATGTAAGTTCAGGATGATTAATGATACTGCAAAACTATCAAGATTGCAGCAATTAACCCTTTACAGGCAAAGCCCACAGTAATTACCGAGATCCCTTCCTGCCATATGACAGACATACCCAGCTCTTAGGTTACATTTTTAGTGCAATTACCTGGCACCTTTAGGAGCTGGTGGGGAGTTGGCCCACCAATGTGCCTTGTTTGAATCATGTCAGATGACTTAAAACTGTTCAATTTTTCCCTCTGTTTCAATCTTAAGAAGGGAAACGCCTGTTTCTTTCCAAGGAACATTCCCTCTGCTAAGTGTAGATCTAAATCTGGGGAGAATCAGATGAAGGATCTCACGCCTGTCCTTGCTGATATTGATGGACTAAAACCAAGCATCTTTTCTTTTTTAAATCCCATTTTCTCCTCTACATGATATATGTCAAGAAAATGAACAAGCAATATTCATGCAGCTAAAACAAACTCCTTATGCCTTCAGGAGATAAATCCCTGAGGACAGACTTGTAGAGTAACTATGAAAATGTACTATCAGAGTAAGGTATGAATAATTAGAAGAACTAGGTCTATAAGCCAAAAAATACAAGGAAAAAAAATCCATCCTGTTTTCTTAATGTTTATCATATACCCTGAAAAGCAAACTCCACAGAAGTATGCATCTAGTATAATAGCTTTTCAGCTTAAACTATAGTCACTACAACCTTTAATAATGATATTTGAAATGTGTGCATAGAGACAAACGTTTCCAAAATGTTTGGGTAAAAGAATAAGATTAAAAATAAATTTTTAAGTTGTCCTGTCTAAATTTGAGCACTGAAAAACAAATGAACTGCTGCATAACCCATTGCATTAGAACAATACTATGGAATAATTACAAGTTCTAAGATAAAGTTAAAATTACCATAATAATTCTCCTGTGAAACAATCCAATCTATGCAGACTACGAATTACTACTAGGTTGAAAAAATGCATTACCACTTCAAGTCAGGCTGATAAATAATTCTATTTTCATTACTTAGTGGAGATACTTAAAAGGTTACGCAGAGCAGGATGAAAAACTGATTATATTTGCAAATTATGTACTGGCCACATTCAAGGACCAGCTCTTTACCAGCATTAGAAAATCAGCTATGCAAACTGTGAGTAAAGATGTGAATCCACAGAAGTTTCTCACTGAGGAGAGCAGAAGTCCCTATCTACAGAGCCCACCTTTGGATACAACAGGTGGTATCCAGACTGGGACATCTTTGTGGCCATTTTCCTGTACTGTTCTTGTACCACTTCCTTTAGAGTACTTTTGAAAGGCCTTTTCTCCTCCCTGCCTCATAGACACCTGAAAACCAGAAACCCTTGCTTTAAATCAAGACAAAACAAAGTAGTCCTTTATTATTCTACTCAGAGGGACAACAGTCAGGATTTCATGATCTTCTCTTTCCCACAAATCTGTATCTTTCTACTATTTAAGTACTATTTAAACTCTCAAAAGTGCTTGGAACATTCTTTTCCTCCTGCCCTTAATGAGAGGTGAATCACAGAATGGTTTGGGTCAGAAAGGACCTTAGAAATCATTTTCTCCCACCTCCCACACCATGGACAGGGATGCCACCCACTAGATCAGATTCACAGAAGTCACCCCAGAATCTTAAAAAGGATGAACACTCTTCAGGATCAGATTTTGTCTGCTTGCAATTAAAATGGGAGTGTAGGCTCCTTGCTTTAGTTTGATGTAAAACTGTAATGGTAAAACAGACTCAGTCAACCAATGAACCTTTGATGATCCCAATCATGTCCATAAAAGAGAAGTATAACTATGAAGATCATTTGACTTTATGTCAGCTTTTTAATGATATTATTCACTCATGGTTTAATTTGCTCTGCACCTACCACCATCAATCTGAATGCACACCACTGCCCATTAATGTTACATTTGCAGTTTACAAGTTTTATAGTACAGAAAAATTACTAATACAAGCCACCTCAAGCATCAAACAGGAAAACAACCATAAAAATTGTGATCATAAAGTCACGTTTCTCTCTGATCCATTAGTAGAGAGAAACAGTCTATAATCTACAAATTTCATATTAAGCACAGGTTTTCAATCATTTGACAAAAGAAACCACAAGTCTGAGAAGATCAATAAAATGGGATGAATCTGTGTTACTTGGGTGGCAATTAAAGCTAATAATGAAATCAGATAATCAGTCTTATTTATATTGATTTTAAACATGTATGTCTTTCTGACTCTCCAGGGCAAATGCTCACTTTGAAGAAATCAAAGTGTGGACATCTCGTGTGTGACTTTGTGGAGCATAGAAAGACCACCAGCCATGCCAGGCTGTGCAATGGGGGTTTGAAAACTGTCCCATAACCTCCACATGAGGAAGGGGTCATTAATAAAAAGTGCCATTGTACAACACAACAAGAAGAGAGGTGGAATCACTGGGCTGGTGTAGGAAAAAACTCTGCTGGACAGTCCTGCAGCTCAAACCAGACTGACACTTAAGAAAAACCAAACAGCATTTTCTTTTAGCAGAGTCATCCATGACACAGCCTAAGAGAACATTTGTTCTTTGCTGGCCTTTTTCTCACCTAGTTTAAATCTAATCATTTTATGGGGACATAATTTCTATTTACACAGATTTCTTTGAATTACTGGGTGCAAAAAGGTTGATGATAACACAGTTTCAAAGGTTACTCTCCACAATATTATTCCACTGTAAAGATTTAAGGCCTTTATCACCACACTGTCTGGGTATTTCCTCCATTTCCTCTTTAATATTCTTTCTCTGGTCCTCATGCAAGAAGCTTTCAGCAGCTAAGGGCTGTCATGACACACACAGGATTTGCCAATGCACTGGGTACTGAAAAAGGGCTTTTTCTTCATGTGGCCTCGGTGCCTTCAGAGCTCACAGAAAATGGAAAACTGCTGGTCCCTCTCTGTGCATCTTGAATAATGCCTAGAGCAAAGCAATCCTTTGCTCTCTGCAAGTGCTATGCAAGTCAATATACTTCATGCAATAAAACTTGCTATAATTTCTGGTCCCAGCATGAGTTCTGTGTTTCAAGTTTACCCTGGTTCTTCAGTCTCTCTCTGCAGTCATTCCGAGCTCATTGCTTTTGTTCTTTCTCAACTTCAGTATGAAAATATTATTTCAACCTGATGGTTTCTAATACAAGAATGGTATTTTGTTTTTGAAGAAAACTGAGCCACCATAGTCACTGAAGGTATTTCTCCTGTGTATATACTTTCAAAACCACCACATTCATACATAGAACTAAGGAGTGGAAAAAAAAAGGTATCAAAAGGGACAAAAATTTCACTTTACTTTTTGTTGCTCAACCTACAGGAAACCAGCATATTTAGTACAAAGTAGCCCAGAAACTGAGTGAGGTCAAACTCCATAAAAACTTGAGGCATTCTCCTCATTGGGATTAGATTAATGAGTTTAGTAAAGCCATTCCTTTGTTTTCTGCCAGATGAAAACTATTCACACAAAAGCTCGTGGATCTTAGAATGGTTCTCGACAGTTCTGAGTAACTGTTATAGATGAAATATGTACCTAAGTGTTGTAGAGGCACATAAATAAAAATACTAATGTACTCACCCCAACCCTGTTAATCTTAAAGAAACTTCATTCTTTAACTCTGTCAATTCTAATCAAAAGATAAGGTCAATACCCTAAGCAGTGGGTCAGAGCCCCAGCAAAGCAGCATTCACACCATGTCCTGAGGCTTGAAGCATCCAGCAGCCTCCCCCATGGCCCTGACACCCACCCTGCTGCTCAGGGGAGGAGATGGAAGAATCAAGAGTGAACGAATGAAATTGGGTCTGGGAAGAAGGGATGGGGGAAACAAGTGGTTTTAGTTCCATCATTGTTTTTTGCTACCCTACGCTATATTTAATTAGCAATATTGAATTAATCTTTAACAAGACAAATCTTTCCCCTTCATGGTAACTGGTGAATGATCTCCTGTTTGTAATCCATGAGGGTTTTTTTGCTGTTCTTTTCTCTCCCAGCCCTCTGGAAGACAGTGAATGAGGGAGTGGCTGGGTGGGCACCTGGCAGCCACCCAGGGTCAACTTTCCCCATGTTTGACAGTGCCCATCTTGCAGTTGGCAGCAAGGCAGGTCAACAGGAGAGACACAACAGACATGGAGAACTCACATGTCTGTGACACTCATTCACCAGTTCTGCTCCTATGTGACATTTCATACCAAAGCAGCTCATAAAATCCAGTGGTATCTAAACCCATAGGGCAGGATGACAAGGTCAGCCTTTGATACAGACTATCTCTGGGCCAGCCTGTCTCCTACAACAACCCTACACACAGGCCATGCAGGGAAAATGGCAGGAGGTCACTGCAGAGCTACACAAAGAGTTTCAGACAACTTCCTCTGTAATATCCCTCTGAGAAAAAGGGTGAATTCCCATATAGCACCTTACTCACCCTGCTATGACAGAATCAAAGGAATGCCATCAATAGCTGGCAGGAAAGCATTTTAATCTCCCCAGAAATTAGATTAAAATGTTATAAATGGTTGACCTTAGGCAAAGTGACCAAACACAGGGCCAGCTGAGCTGGTGGGTAGACATAGCCCCAGAGGGATGTGGATTACCAGCCATGGCAGCAAGGCCACAGAGGTGAAAGCAGGTGTGACCTCCAGATCGAGCACACCCTGGAAATTACAATGTGATGACTCCACATCAACATGCTGATGCAATGCACAACAATCTCCTCATCACAAGTGCAAGGAAAACAGTTATCATTCCCACTCACCTGTTGACAAGACAGAGCAGAGCTAGGGGAATTACAATAATTGGAAAATACATGAAGGATCTGCCTAAACCTACAACCACACCATTCTTCTATGCCAAGTATTGTAGCAGTCATTATTTCCCTTGTCAGAAGCAACAGGCTTAACCCTACAGTCAATATTAAAGTGAGGGGAATATACAGTCTAATGAGAATTGCACTCATCCCATTCGCAGGGCCCTGGTAGATCAAACAAGCACCATTTCCTACTTTTCAATAACATCTAAAAGCCTGAGGCAATTTTCCAGTCACAGACATTGGTACCAATAAACAACACAACTTTAACTGAAATAGTTTTTGAAATTTACCCAAAAGGGATTTTAAGATTTGATAATGGGCTCTTCAGTTACTGTTTCCAGTTCCATTTTATCATGGTGTTTATTGAACTTGTTTCATTCAGACCAAAATAGTGATCAAAGAAACTTAAGTAAAGCTACCTGTTTTACTGCTTTAACATTTATTCCCAGCTTAGAGTCACCTGAACCTTTGCTTTCCAAAGCCAGCAAGATCTATTGCTTACTGATGTACAGCAGGGAAATGAAATTAATTTGTGTCTATTAGTGTGTTTTTTAAAATGATACCATAAATCACACCTACTGCTGTGGGCAGAGTCATTGCATGTCTGTTCCTACTCTTGTAGGAAAATGCTGAAAGCAGGAAAAGCACAGCTAAAACCAACAAGGAGGTAAATGAGCCACAGTGTACCAAAACAAAAGTGGGAAACTCAGATTGCATGGCACTGTCTTGGAACAAACTGGGCTGATTTCTTTTTATAGGGTAGGTCTCTGTGCATTGGCAATGCCATGCCAAAAAGAGCCTTCTGGAATTGAACAGCTGCAGCAAAGCAACAGATCTCAGTGGGTTTAAGAAAGAAAACATCAAGTATTTCAACTCAAGGTGAGATTATACTAAGGCAATGTAAAGATAACAGTATCCAACTACAGTGTAAAAACCCAATTTTATATTAAATATTTTTCCTGCAAGGTTTCTCCACACCTCAAATATATTGCATCTCCAATAAAATTAAAACAGATTTAAAACTACATGGACACATGCTACAATTCTGGAACAGAAAATTCAGTTTAAAAGCTTTTTCAGCAGGTATCACATATTTATCAAACTAACTACTGTGTCACATTAAGGCTCTGGCAGATTTATGCAGGTGTTAAGAAAGAACTTTGATTTATTTCAGACTACTAGGGTGAAATATTGCTTACTTGGTAACAACAGAAACGTCATTCAATAAGAAGCCACTCACCTTCTGAAGTTCTCCATCTCAAACCATATGCTTATATAACAGATTAAAGCTTCCCCACAATTTCATTTAGGTTTAGGGAGCATTGCTCTCCTGATTACGAAGGTCAACTTACAGATTGCCACCAACTGTTATATTTCATTCTTTCCATCATGCAAAGAAAATAGTTTGAAATGTAAAGAAGTAGATGTAGAAATGTCTAGGTAAATCCTCTCAGTTCAGGAACTGCACGTGCTTAAAAGATTTATGGTGTAGTATATGTTCTTACATTGATCTATCCACGTCTGAAAGACAGAATGCTTGAGTCCAAAATATTATTCTCTAGTCATCTTCACTTGATTTTAACATTTCCTCCCATCATCATTTGTCTTGTCCTGTTTAATTGTGCTCAAATTAAGCAAAGGTTACATATCCTTCAAACAATGCAGAATCTCTAGCACAAGATTATCCAGCTTCCAGTTCATCATTTGTTCAAACAGGATAAGAAAAAATACACTCATTTAGAGAGAAACTGTGTTTGTGTAAGCAAATATCTTAATAGTCTACTAAAAATCAGCAAAAATTACTTTTAATATTCATCATAACAAACATAATGCTTTAAAATAAACCAAAATATTTAAGTGACTCATCCTAGCAGTGCTCTTCCTAGCATCTGGCCTAGACTAAAATAAAACCACAGCCTGATGAGGACAGCAGGAGTTTTCCTCACTGGAATAACACAGCTAACCAAGTTGCCATTAATGAAAAATGATATTTAAGTTTGCCTTCAAACACTTCAGCCAGTGTGCAGAAAGCCTTAAAAAAGAACATAATGCTGATTTAGAGGCCCTTCACCTTTATCTAAATCAGAGGGACAGACAAAGAGACAAACAACTTTAATTCAAAGAACTTGTGTCCCTCTGCTTCTCCACAGACCCGAGCACACTCGACTGCAAATAGAAGTGAAAGAAAAAGAATGGATTAATTTGAAGATAGTGGACTTCAGGGATCCTGACTAATAAAATAGTTTTTCTTTTCAGAAACATGGTTGAAATTAATCAGACTACTGCAGTTCCACAGGAATAATGAAGAGCTCTCTTGAAAAGATCTGAATATGCATCAGCTAAAATTTTGTGAAGGTACTGGGAGCATCACTCTGGAGACTGGCTCCCCCTCACCCCTTCTTTTCTTAACCATGGCCCCAACACCTTCAAAGTTAATTTCACAGATTTCTAGCTATTGCAGCAATAATACTGTTCTAAAATCAGGACCTCAGGAAGTTCTTCCTTAAACAAAGATTATTATACAATAGAGCAAAATATTCTAACCAGGAATACTCATGGGATGGATTTATTTTGTGTGTATTACTCCAGGAGTCTCATCAGAATAAGTAAAATTGTAGCCAAGGATCAATGAAGAGGAACAACAGAAAACTAAAAGATGAAATATCCTTAGCATTTTTAATGGAGAATTTCAGAATTAACAGAACACTTTATGATCTTTTAAATAGTTTTTTTTAAAATTCTGCAGAGAATTAATGCAAATTTTTCCAAACACAAAGTAGCAGAGGAGAACAAATTTTATTATTGCTATCAATGGTTTTTCCAGTGTTGCCTAGAAACCCAGATTCAAATCAGAGAAGCAGCATAGCAAACACCAAGGAAATAAAGAAAAAAACCAAAAAATGCCCAAAGCAGAAAACCCTCAAAAAACCTGACCAATGAAAAAAAAAAAAACAAACCTCCAGGTTTTTTTTCACCTTATTAAGCTGACCTTGAGCTTTTAACAATTCAGTGGTCTAAGGGAAGGAATTAATATTCAATCTTGATGGAAAATACACGTGAAATTCCATTGTCGCTTTTGATTTTTTGGATTGTTTTGTTTCTATGCACATAATAAAAACAAAAAAATATGCTTGCTGTACAAGATCTCATTATGTATCATGAAAACAATAAATAACTCAAATCCTTACTATTATCATACAAATTTTTGTGTTGTTCTCTGTTCTAAACTGGTTCTCTTGTAAACGGAGCTCTGTTCTAGCCCAAAGCTGTGATCTAGGCAATGCAGGAAGAGATCCCAAGTAGGTCCAAGCAGGATGAGCTTGCCCAATGCTGCCTAAAGGCTTCACTTCTTCTTCCTCTCTTTATTCAGATTGATCAAACCCACTCTTGCCTACAAGACAAACAGCCACATACTGACTTATGAGCGACCCATACTTCTTGAGAAGACCTACAGTTAGAAGATTATTGGGAATTCCAGCAAACACAAAATCCCTAGAAATGAAAATTTTCACCATCCCATAAGAGGATAGAAACCTTTTCAGTATTCCAACAATCATTTAGCCAAAAGCCTGTGGCATTTACAGAATTTCTGAGGGAGAGGAGGTTTTGCCTCAGATTAGATCCATTCAAATTATCAACAGGACTGGACAATGTCTCTGCAGCAAAGGATGTTTTTGCCATATCTTGAATGCAGTTTACTTGTGCTACATACCTGGAAAACTGTTCCTGCAGCCCCCGCATCTGGGCTCGGCTCCGCTCCGACTCCAGCGTCACCTCCCGTAATCTTTTCTCACTCTCAAGTCTCAAATGCTTTTCTTCCTCCAGCTCATGTATCAACTTCTCACGCTGAAATACCATAAAATTTTATTCATTAATTTTACACAAAGCACACTTTTAGAAAAAAAAAATTGTCATTTGATTTGGGGAAAAAAAAATCATCATCAAATCAAAATAATTACCCTACCAAACCTGTGCCATCTTTTTTGTGCACAATGTTATAGCGCAAATAATTTTTTCAGAATATCCCACCACACTGAGCTACCCTTCCTCAGCTCACTCATGGATGTCAGCATATTGAAAAGCAAACATCCACCCTCCTCTCCTTCAAAATGCTTTTCCTTTACCTCCATTCAAAATAAATACAAAAATATATATTTGAGATCTGCGACTCATCTTGCTTGAATGCAGACATAGGAAGCATGAAACAAACCAAGAGGTCAACTGATGACCCATCCCTGAATGCTTCAACCTCACAAGGAGAAAATTCTGCAGCCACTAGTTTTCTTTTTTTGGCTGAGAGGAGGACCCCTATCAGTAGAACAGAGTTTATTTGAATTTACTTAGTGAAATACTATGATAATGAAATACTACGATAATGAATACATTTTTAAAATCTGTGTACAAATCAAACCAATGAAAGTATCATTAATATCACTAACAGCTCTCAAAGGCAACTAGGACAAGGGTTTTGCTACTTCTTAAAATATAGGACCCAAAAACCCAACCCATAACATACAGCACTACCTGGATAAATCAACATATGTCATGGCCTAACCCTTCTTAAAAATATAAATAAAGAGCATCACATAAAGGGTACCTAAAGACTTCAAAATCTTATTTCCATAGTGGCTAAATATGATTTAAGAGGAACAGAAAAATTAACCCAAAAGTTATTAAAAATGTTACTGCAATTTTAAAAAATGTGTTTACAGGCTTTTCCATGCTATTCTGTTAAACAGAAATGAAGGGAAATTAAATTTTATCCTTGTGAATTTAAATGAGGAAACAAATCAATAAACCCCCCAAGGATTTTATGTGGCACTACATTATTCCCTGTCAATGATGGGGTTCCCATGCCTAGGAACAGCTTGGGTTCAGCTACAGTGGGATCCCCACCCATCTGCTTTGTGCCTATGGTGCTGGGAGATTTGCAGCCTGTCAGACAGCCTGATGTAATTCCATGTCTGACCTTAATTTTCATGACAAACCTGCAAAAACGTATATTAAAATCATCCATACAGTTTCATTAGTAAATAACAAAGGTATCTTAGAGATAAGCTATTAAATGGGGGAGACAGGCTATTTGTACAAATCTCACAGCTATAAATCTTACTGGATAATAATTTACAATAGCAGTAACCAGGGGACCAAAAATATGAACATTTCCAAGTGGAAAACAGATCTTATAGACAGTGATAAATAAGCAGATGCCACAAAGGGAGGCTGAAAAGGTTTAAATGAAATATCTATATGCTTGTGAAAAAATAAGGGGAATTACTCAGAGAACAGAGGGGTTCTGTCTGGTTTGCCATATGTAATACCTGGAAAATGGAAAACTGCAAAAGAAGAAACAAATTACCAGCAAATAAATACATTGTTCTAACTGAATTATCTAATCACTGTCCTTAGTGTTCCACAGCCATGTTCTGCCAGGTGCTGAGTAATCCTCAGTTTCTGCCACAGGAGGAAGAGCAGAGAGTTCAGTACCAGGCAGAAGACAGCAATTGGCTCACAGAGGATAAGTCAGGCTGATGATATGGGAAGAATATTCACAGCAGTCAGCATTGCTCCAGCTTAGATCCCATCAATGCCAACTTCAAAATGATCCTGCTCCAGGAATTCTTGCTGAATGCTCTCAGCATCTTCTAAGGAAGCTTCACTGCTGCTAAAGGGACATCTAGGACCACCTGAGTCAGTTTGCAACAAGGAAAATGACATAAAAGGAATATATAACTACCACCTAGGACTTAAGAAAAGCTTTCAGAATATCTTCTGCTTTCTACAGAAACTGTGCTTAAAACCAAGTATGCAACTGTTCCTACAGGAACTGAGAGGCCACATTGGAAGAAACTCAGGTGCTACTATGAACACTTGAGTGGCCAAACTGACCAAGGCTGTTCCTGAGCTACCTGACACAGCAAAGCTAAACTACAACAAGGACTGTAAACCCAAGAATCATCCATGCCTTCAAGGCTCAGTCAGCATCACAAGAGCCACAATGATTTCTATTGTGATACAGCAGTGTCACAGCACATGCCACAGTCAAGATGGCCACACACAGAGTACCACCATACAACTTCAGAAGGCTTTAAGCATTCACCCAAACAGAGCAAACACCTTACCACATCAGAATACTCCAAACCACTTCCTGCACTGAAGGCTGCAAGCATCTGCCCCTCTTGTTCTTCAGCCCAACCCTTTATACCCCTCACATTTATGCACTGCACCTGTGTGCCCTCTGTTCCTTTGGTGATTGGTCAGTGCCCCTGGGCACTCCAGGGCTCATTCAATGCTGCTCACCTGCCTTTCACAGCTGTGCCCTTTGGGGATGAGGCTGGGCCCAGCCCCACTCCCAATCACCACACACTGTGTGCCTACACAGCAACTACCTCTGCCTGTGTGCTATGCTGATCATGCTCTGGTCCCCAAATCAATCTTCCCACATGATGTACAAAGCCAGATCTCCAAGGATAGGACAGACAAAAAGTGACACTCTAACAAGCAGATGAGTCTCCTGTTCTCCATTTCGCTGCCAAGGTGCTCTGCAGGTTGCCACAGCTCCACTGCCTTTCCTGCAGAAGGACTGTGCTGTACCTACAGCCAAGCTCCTGCTCATCTCAAACCCACACCTTCGGGAAGAGAACTGCATAGACAGCACAGATTCACAAACCCAAACTTCTCCCTTCAGGTCCAAGAGCTGTGCAAGCTATTTCTAAGTTTCATTTACCTCTTGCTGATAGGTCAGAGAATGCTGTTGCTGCCATTTACTCCTATTCACTTGGGGAAGGCTGTGTGATAATACACATCCTACACAAAGAGATCAGCAAATCCACATGGGGACTTTTTTTTTAAGAAGAAAGAACATAGGAATTACCTTAAGGAAAAGGTAATAAACAAGCAACACATGTGCATTATAAGAACAACAACATTTCAGGAATGAAATTCCTAAACATGAGGAACTTCTGCAATGAGCTAAATGTCCAGTTCCAATTCAGCCACCCATGGGCAAGAATTACAACACATTATTAGTTACATAAGCATGTACTGCTGCTGTACAAAACTCCTGCTCCTTTCAGGTTTAGGGATGAACAACAAACCAGTCACAAGGCTGCAAGACCAGAAACAACAGCACTGACCTATGGCCCTGAAATTCTGAGTTCTCTTCCTAGCTACCAAAACCCTCCTGTATGAATGGGGCCAAGACTTGCCCACAGGACATCTGCACAGCAACAACACCATCAGCCCTCACTGCCAGGATTCTTCACAAGAATTTTCTGGCAACCTTGCAGCACTTCTGCCATTTCTTGCAGGCAGAAAGCAGATCTGCTTTCAGCCAGATCACAGACAATAAATGCTGTGAAGTAGGGAGAAAAAGGTGTAAGAGACCACCCACACTTGGGAAGTTTTCAGTCTGCAGGACACAAAACACTAAAGTATACTACACACAGAAAGTAGCTCCCAGCAGTAGTGACCTTATCCACCAGAAAAGAAAAATAGATTTTTATTCAAACCCAGAAAATCCATAATGAAGTGTCAGAAGAGAGAAGTGAGCCTAAAATACAGAAAGGCCAGGATTAAAAAGAGATTTTTTTAGATTTTTTTGTCTCTTGGAAGAAGAAAACATATCCCTGAACTTTGCAGGAATTTTGTGCTGACATAATGCACTTCATAGGCTCCTCTGTGCTAACCCTGCTTATTCCTGTGCAAAAAAAAAAAAAAGAGGTGTGTGAGAAGAAATAAATAGAACTGGTTAAAGGTTTTATAGTGAATATAAGCTTAATAGAGTAATAGAATTAGCATCCTATGTGAAGAAAAGGTTGAATAAAAAAAGTGTCATATGAAATGCTTCAGTTCATTTTAACACTAGAAAAATCGCTGCCATCTTCCAATGAAGTTATGTATTCCCACTTGCCAATTCCTCTTTAATTGCAGATTCTTCTCTCCATAAGCTCTGCTCAAACTATTTTTCTCTACTTCCTCTCCTTGCCTTCTGCAGCACAGCTGTACCCTTCCCTTCTTAGAAGCATAACCTTTACTTGATTCTTGCTTCCCCTTTTCAGCCTCCCCAGAGAGCCTGACTTTCATCACACCACCCAGTCGAATTCCTGACAACTTTCCAAACAGGCAAAAAATTCATGTGAACAAACTAGAGTGAAAGACAGTGTTAGCAAACTCTACTGATACTTTCATGCAAGTACCGGAATATTTTACCATGGAACAAAGTTTCACGGGCTGCTCATTATGCTCCTGAGCCTGCACTTCAGCAAGCTCCTTCTTGTGTAGCTGTGGAAATGTTCGTGTCAAAATGTTTCATTCCTCACCCAGGCAGAGACATGTACCTCACATTATCTTCTAAAAGTTAAGGAAGGAATCCAACCTGAGCTACTCGTGCTCAAAACAAAACGCATGAAAATTATTTATAACTAAATTGGAAGGAGCGCGTGTGCTTGACAGAGAAATGTGACTTGTTCCTCAGCACTCCATGAAGAGACCAAGAGGCACCATTTATTCTCAGAGTTAGTAGTTAATAGCTGTGCTCTCAATCTAAGGACTAACCCTGTGCAGCCATACAAGTGTCTGCCAAGAGGAGCTCAACCATTCATGTCTCCCTTAATCACCTTGGGACGTGTCACAAATGTCAGCACCCGGCTCTTTCACGTTCTACCAAAGTGCAAATGTCTGGTGTGCTGAGTGAGGACGTGTGAGTGGGGATGGGGCAGGTGGCAGCCTGGAATCAGACAGCAGCACTGGAGCAGCTGCACGTGGTGCTGCTGGAGGGATGCACAACAGGTCCTGCGTTTCTGAACAGCCTGACACCAGCACACAGAGGGGATGTGTGGCAGGGTTTGGCAAAGAAATGCTGATGTCTTACCTCTTTTTCCTTTCAGGGCTATTTCATTGTTAACTTTAAATCTAGACATGGATGACACTAAAGCCTTCTAAGTCACGGACTTGGAGTTTTACCTCCTTTACCTGTTACTGCTGGTAAAATCATCAAATGTATCATCAGAATGGCAGGACCAATTTAATGAAAATACTTTTTAGAGAAGTACTTGCTGATTTTTCCTCATTAGGGTCAAGCATTTTAATAACTCAAGCAGATGTCTCATTCCAAAACTCTCCATCTCCTTGTCTTTATCTTGGTGTACAAACTTTTTCTGTAATTTTCTGTCCCCCAGGTCCTGCTGAGGATGGGAAGCAGAAGCAAAGCTGACCCAAGGCTGAGGTCAGCCTACCCACATCACAGCATTTTCTTTTTTAACTTGTTAATTTATCTGTCACGTAAAGAAAAACATACCATCATAATCAATAATTTTATCTGTATGTTAAAGAAAACCATGTATGTGTGTCAAGATTTAATGCTAAAGATGACTGCAAGTGAAGAATTAGAGGTGTGGGGTACACACACACCATGCAGGCTGTACAGGGCCTTGCTATCCATCAGGGACAGCCCAGCACTTCATTAGGAACTGCTCCCTCCTCCTTCTCTTTACCTTATCCTTGGGTCTTATGAAAAGCAGCTCTTCAGAACAGCTAGATATAACCTGACTGATTAGTTAAAATATCAAAAATGTCTTAAAAGAGACACACATGAAATCTCATCATTAAGGTTATATATGCAGGGGAAAGAGCTACTGATTAAGTAGAAATAAGAATCCTCTAGTCTTGAATTTGTTCTTTGCTTCCCCTGTGCATCGTAAGAAAGGGTTTACTATGGTGCTGCTAATTATGCAACTATGGGACCAGTATTTTGTCTACAAAAAAAGTCTACATGAGAATATTTAGCACAGGATTAATGTTGCCCAAAATCAGGCTAATAACCTTCACATTAAATTTTTAACAACTACTTTAAAGCATTTGCTAAAGAGGGTCACAATTTCTGTGTAATTAATATTGATTTCAAACAGATGCTTTGCAATGAGTTTAAATTATAGTAAGAAAAGATTAAAATATTTTAAAAATATTTTAATCTATTAAAAAAGCCAGAGAGAATGCAGACACAGTAGACAACAAAGACAACTGAATGAAGTAAACAAATAGCAGCTACTAGAAGCACACTAAAATTAGTTTTCTAGCAATGTCAATGCCCAATACTCTTAAGAATATGCACATTCAAAGTATTCAAGCCCACTATTTTATCACCCTTGTATGCCCTTTGGAAAGCCTGCTGCAGGCAGGAGCCATGGAACAGCCTGGGACAAGAGATGAGGGAGGGATGGTGACGCAGTTCCATTTTTCAATAATCAATTATGAAATATTAAATGAAATAGAAACTGGGACTTGCAACTTGGTCTCCCAGTTGGTTTAACAAAGTAACTCATTCTTTCTGATGCAATGAATATTTAATTCTCCCAACAAAATGCCTGGTGATCAAATGGTATTTGTTCAAGTGCCACAAAATATTCCTGAGCCCCAGCTGCTCACGGCCCAGGCAGCTGAGGAAAGGGAAGTACAGATGTTCCCTGTGTTACAGGTATTTTGTAAGAGCTTGTGTTTGGGCCTTGCAAATCAAACAGATCAAGGAGTCCAAGGAGGTTCCCTAATCACTCATACACAGAAGGTGGGTGGAATCTCTTTGTGAGATCTTCCATTCCCTCCAGAGGCAGGTGGACCTGCTTGTCCCTCTCCTGCAAAGCCCAGTGCTCTCCCCCCAAACTCCTCCCATGCAGCCTGGTCCCAAATCCAGCACACAGGATATTACAGTCCCCTATCTGAACCTATCTCACTCACAAATGACAGGAAAGAAATGTGATTAAAAACCAGAGAGCATATATCATTTTTTATTTCATCATGAATTGCACTGGGTACTGTATTTTCATTCAAATTAAAATGAGTCAAACTTCAGTGTCCTTTGTTTGCTACTCATCGATCCCTGTTAAACCAAATGTTTCTCATTCTGTAATCAATACTCCTCTGCAAAAATAAACCCATGCACTGACAAACAACTTTGCAGAACACTGCAGCATTCCTTGTAGTGAACTTTGTCAGCATGAAAAAAACATTCCCCATAGAATGGGGAGAAAAGAAGTGCACTGCTTATTGTGCTTATTACAACTTTTACAGGCTGCTTAAATCTGAATTATTTTACTGATGAAAGACTGATTAAATTAATCAGCTATTGAAGGCAGGGCTTTCCAACAGTGGCAGTTAAAATGCCTTTGTCCCTTATTACCTTTTCAGCTACACTGGGAATCCTGACAAATACACTTAAACATCCAAAGCCTTCCCAGGGATGTAGTTACAGGTGACAACAGCAATAACATAAACACTTGGAGGGTTCATGGAAGGAGAGGTAGCTCTACTTCCATGTCTCTTCAAAATAAGAAAGTTAACGGTGAGGTTGTGTGGCTGCTTTGCAATCAAAATGAATTTTTTCATTTCACCTTTCACCTGACAGACTTTTGCTACAGAGGCTAAGGAAGACATTGCCTTGGTTTATATTAAATCTGTACTTTTTTCCCCAATTATTTTATGATGTAACCATTTTCCTTAAAGTTATTCCTGCTACAGCTTTGCAACAGTAAGATAAAAATAGTATAAAGAGCAGTATCCTAATTTTAGGCTGGTATCTTCTAGCTTTTTCATACCAATTAAGAAAAACTGACGGCTCTTGAGAACAGCATTCTGCTCCCAAAATGACAGGTTGCTCAAAAAATCAGAGGAAAACCTAATTGACATTAAATAATTTCTTTTAGAATTTTCTAAAAATGCCTTGAAACCAGTTAAAATTAAATAATCTGAAGCAAATAAATAATTTTCCACTATGAAATTTCTATATGCTAGCACATTTGTCTCTTTGGCTTCATCTCAGACAAGCACAAGTATCCCATGACGTTCAGATGTAAACCTAAAGCTTTTCTTGCCTCTAAGAGAAATAAAAAAAACCAGGAAATTCTCATGATGATGATGATGATGATGATGATGATGATGATGATTATTATTAGTGGTATTTCAGTGACAGCAATTTACACACTTCATATTGTTGGGTGATAACGCTGCTCCAGAGCTATTCAAGGAAATTAGAAACTGTTTCTTGGTGTAGTTACTCCTTCTGAACAAAATAAGATGCTAGATTTCATTGTGCACTAGCTCAAAATTGCCACCATGTGGAGGGACAGCAACTTAATTTAGCATTATTTATACTGCATTGATATGGTTTTAATTGCAACTGTGCGACAGAATAACTGCTGTGCTGAAGCTCCTTTATCATTGCAAGCCTACAATTAATCTGAATTAGGCAGGCTATTACACCAGCAGTACTGTATATATAGTTGGAGTTGTGATAACATTTATTTTACAAGGGAAAAAAATTAAACAGCTCATAAAACCTTTTGGCTGAGAGCTGGATGGTGAACATCACTGTGTGCCCATCCCCTCCAGGAGCTGTGGTGAGCAGCCACTCCAAAAGGGAGCTCTGACTGCAGCTCTTTAATTCTGTGAAACACCCAATGACAGGCCACCAAATGTCAGAGTCACCTTGGGAAAAGAAACAAAACAGCAAAAAATGCTCCTCATAGTCTTGGAAAAGTTACCAGACTGTTGCCCTGATTTTTAGAAGTGTTTTTTCTTATAGTTCTTTTGAAAGTTTTAAAGTCCTCATAAAACTTCTTCAGCCTTCTGATAATGTTTATATATTTCCACTGGAATTCTCACGCACTGTTCATGTAAATAATGATTGTTTGGATTCTTCTTTGTGAGAGGAGAGAATTGATGGACTGTTGGTTTGACCAGTGTAGTTGGAGAAGTGGCAATTTCATCCTCCAATCCACTGTCACTTTTGGAATTCTATTTATTGCGAGGTCAAAAATAAAATTAGCTTTTCTTCTCTCTTGAACTCACCAAGCTGCTGTGTGTTCATTTTGTGTCCAACAGTGACACCAGACAGGAGTGAGCTCTGTCCTGGGACACAGCTGCAGGCACAGGTGGGCTCCATACAGGTGGAACACCTGCACCCAGCAGCCATCATTCTCTCAGCTCCTTAAAGCTCATCTCTCAGTCAGATTTGCAGTGTTGAATGTGGGCAAGTAATACATATTTTGAAATTCTTGCCTCCCTAATAAAACTATTGCTATTTATTCAGCTTCACAATTGGTAGCCCAATTTTGAAGACTTGCTTCAGTTCTTAGCATACTTCATTCCTCCATTTTAATGGTTATTTTCTTACAGTTTGAAGGGTGTAGAGAGAATATTATTAGTGAACCTGAAGTCCCACATAGTCAGGTCATGATTATTTTTTTTTAATTAGTAATCTTTAAATTATAACACTTTTAAAAATGAATTTGCAAATGTAATTGAGCTTCTAATAGCTTCTACAGACAGCAATTAAAGAAATCTCATTTCTCTAAATTAAACATAATGAAATGTTTTTCAAGTTCAAATAAAAACTTGCAAACTGCATTAAATAGATATAATCCATATGAATACCTAGTATTCGAAAGTGTGAAGTAAAAAACTGTCAGTTACAAAATTAGAAAGAGTGGCACTGCTAAGGAAAAAAGGGGGAAAAAATTCCTGAAACATCTTAGATTACAATGGGTAATTATAATTTCAAGGTCTTTGCTACATGCTTTTTATGGTAAGGTGACTTACATTAAGATTTCTAACTAGGCAGAGACTTGTTCAGTATTTTTATACAGGGTATATACAATATCTTCTTACTAGAAACAAAGTTTTATAATCAGGGTAACTTGTTTACAAAGAGCTTTGTCTATTTCTGCTGCAAACAAGCAAAAATCCCCAATCTCTGTTTATGTTTCCTACTTGTTTGATTCCAAAAGTTTTACAATAATGGCGTTCAAACCATAAAACAGCACAAAGGAGTGTGTGTAGAGAACAACTTGCAAGAGGCTAACCCACCTGGGCCAGCAAAGTGTCAGTTGTTTGATTCTCCTACAATTTTCTATCAGATCTGCAATTCTCAAACATTTCCTGAAGGGATATCAGCATAGCAACCCAGAAAACAGAAAGTAAAATGCTGTCTGGCAAAACAAATGCTCCAGCTCACAGAAATAGAACTGAGGTTTTGGAACTCGAGTTTATCATAAGAGCAAAACTGTATCTGTGAATAAATAAAATTGGCACCAAAACATGAACAGAGGTATATCCTGCATGTTCTACTGGTGACAGACTGCAGGCTTCTCAGCCACTTTCTAGTGGAATTATTTGAACAAACAGGCCATGGAACAAATTCCCCACTCACAAATATAAGAAATAAATGAACCCAACAATGAGAAATAAATGATCCAAGAAGGATCCAGGTTCAAGAATATGCCTGATGTCCTGGAATATTTTTTATATTTGGCAAGCAGAAACTCCTTCTTGGATCAGAAGTCTTGCAGCGAGGGCCAGAAGATTTGTGTGAAGTTGTCTCAAGTACATTACAAGTTCTTTGGACTTTTTGTGACCTACAGCAACAACTATGTTCTGGGTAGGTGCATGAGGTGAGCCTCAGGCCACATGATATAGGGTAAATTCCACTTGCTGAGATTATGTTTAATTTTTGATTTGGAATTGGTTTCTTTCATAGTTAAGTAATTTGCTGTCTGTTTGGATGACATTTCAGCCTAGACACAGACTTCAGGAGGAAGGAGTGAAGAGAGTCCTTGAGGTCTAAAAACCAGGGTATCCCATCACTAAGAAAAATTTACAGAAATATTTTTTAAAGTCATGTATTTCCCAGGTGCTGTCTTCATTGTTTGGAGTGTCTATAGAAGATAATTCCATGGACTGTGGCAAACAGTGGTCAGCTCAGACTCAGAAGACTTATTTAAATTCCTTCTAACCAGGTAATAATATTTTGATAAGCCATTATGTAAACATTACCACATAACAGTATTTTTTGCATATTTGCAAATGGCTATGAAGGCCAGACATTGGGGGGAGATAAGTGAATTGAAGACTATGAATTCATAGTCATGCTGGATTTTGATTTCTCAAACATTGATGCCTGTCCATTTAAAAGAACTAGTTACAGTGGAGTTGACTTAGGAAGGTCATGGAAGAGAGGTGACACTGAGAGAGAGATGGAACTAGGAACAAGTGTCAACAAGTTTCAAAATATAACTTTTCAAAAAGACTAGATATTTTAGAGAATTAGAACTGTGAAAGATGCATTGTAGCAGGACCACGTGGGGTAAAAATACAGGTGATTGGTGTTAGAGGTAATAGCAGCATTGTGTGGCAAAAGGTAATAGGCTGAACATTTATAAGGTATTGCAGTCAGGAAATAGGTTGGCTTCTGATGGAGTGGCATTGAGTTTTACATCTCTTAGGTCTCACCCTTCATCGAGACTGATAATGGAATAAAATCTTTTAAAATGCCTCTTGATTGCCCCACAGAATAGTGGCCAGCAGAAATAAATCACAGTTTGTGAAAGGGCAGAAGGGAAGGGACAGGTGCAAAAGTCAATGAAGGGTGATGTGTCACTCATGCTACACTTGCACACCTGGTATGGATGTTAACCTATGGAATCCACATGAAGCAATGCAGTATTTCCTGCTCTGCTCCCTGAAGGGGGCCCAGCCACCAGGCAGATCCAGCTGTGCTGGTAGCCAAGGTCCCTGCCCCACACTGATCCCTCTGATCAGCAGCTGGAGGCCACCAGCCTCTCCAGTCAGCAGAGAATTCCCTGAGGCTCAGCACAGGAACCAGGCTAGGCTTAACTGAGCCCCCAGCAGGGCTTTGCAGAAACCAGGTGGAGTGTGATGAAGCAGAAGATGGACCTTATGTATAAGTAATGCCATATAATATATATGGGATTATTTACATGTAATAATATATAATAATATATAATATTATATAATAATAATCCCAGCCCACTCAGCTGGGGTGACAGTTACCCCCAGCAGGGACACAGCCATGTCCTAAATGCCTCCTGCTTATCTGCAGTGCCTGTGTGCCTGCCTCCTCTGTCAGTGACCAACATGGCCTTTAGATGATAGAAATGGTTTATTTTCTAAAGGACTGAATGCTCACAGAACAAACGGGCACGGGGCTGAATCGAGAGCTTCCCGCTTGGATCTGTGTTAGTGAGATAGGAGCTAAGGCAGCAGGAGAAAAACAGGAAAAACCACAATTCTGAGAGTTTTATTTGGCTTGAATGGATTGGTCAGTGGAACTCTGACGCTCCAGGGACTCTGGGATTTGCTCACAGGTTAGGATAGTATGTGTGGTTTTTTGCCCTGCTGCTGGGGGGTGTTAGGGCTTCCTCACTTTCTGCACTTCTCATTCATGTGTTTGTATTCCCTGCTAGTAAACAGGATGTCAAGAAGCTAATTGAAATAGATCTAAGGTTAAAGAAAATTTATGAGGCTGAGAGAAGTAGAACTTAACCATGCCATTCATAAGATGTGGCTCAGAGCAGTCAGCAGTGCCATCAGACCCCCACAGATCTAGAATGAAACAGTAATTTCAGTTTCACACACACTTTTCTATTTGCCTTTCTTAGCTGACACATTCAACACCTCTGGCATCACTACTTTGCTGCTAGCTTTCCATACAGCATTTCTTTTCCTCAGGCTCTTTACAGCATTCCTCATGAACATGTCAGATCTTATTACAGTTTTTCTGTGTCCACTTGTAGACTCCATTTATGGTTGGTAAGTAACTGCAAAAAAAGTTGCCTTATTTACTCGGCTGTTCCTTGCATTGATTCCAAAGTCCTACTGCTTTTGTTTTCTGACAAATGTGTCTGTTTTCCATATTTACCCCTGCAGGCACTGCCACAGGCAGTAGGGAAATACTGTGGTTTTTCTGTTAGCTGGCACATCTCCTATGGTATTTTTAACGGAGCTGCCACTACAAAATCTTTATAAGTGCTGACAACACACACACTCAAAAGAACTGACTCAACTTTCTGGGGCCAGGCTGGGTTTGAAAGTCTGGTACCTGGCAGAACATAAAAAAAAAACAAAAAACAAAAACAAGCAAATTTTCATGCCATTTTTAATTCATTTGCTGGTCAAAATGAAATAGCTGAAAGACTTTGTGTCCACCTGATATAATTTTGCACTATCACTTTTCAGTAATAGGTCCATTTGAATTTCTGTTTGCGTTTCCAGAGACCAAATTCAGCTCAGCTCTAAGTGCCAGCCTTTAGAGACTCTACTCCTTTAGTCCCCTTACTAGGACAACTAGCCTGGGTACATTTGTACAGCTGAAGGTCAGAAACAGATATAAAAACTCTGACACTTACTTCTCTGGTCTTGATTACCACATTAATCTTTTTATGCAGGATATATCTGTTTTATTAGATTTAACCCTAGTTTATCCTCATCTATTAATTGCATGTAGTCACATACACATCTCATTTAAGACCTAAAATAACAATCTGTCTTTTTTTAACTTAATAGTGAGTGTTGACAATTTTAAATGTTAGCTTGATATTTTTGAAGAGAAAAAATATGTTTCCTTTTCTACAGAAAAAACTAACTACTAGAAACAAGTAGTGCAGCTCTACTCTCTTCTGCCATTTCCACCTTCAGCACTTAGTTGAAAAAAATCAGCAGCTATTAGACTGAGCAGAAGTTCTGCTCCTGGACAATAAAACACATAATCACATCATTAAAACTCAGGACTTTGCATGAACATTTTCTACCATGCAGAACACTGAAACAGAAGTCAGGAGAGTCATTCTGAATTTTTCAGTACATTTTGGCCAGCACACTAAAGTTTCATATCACTTCCACACGTAGCTCCCTTGTCTTTCACTGGGGCAGAAACTTTAAAAGCAGGAGAGTGACCCCTTTGCCTGGAATCAGGGCAGCTCAGTGAGGTTTAGAGGCTTCCTGAATCCCAGCCATGCCAGCCTGGGTACAGCCCACTGGGCACAAGGTGTATGAAGAGTGGATCAGCAAACTCTTTGTATTTATATAGTCTTTAAGTTTTGGCAAGAAATAAATTCTGCTGCACAATTGCAGAACAGGAAATTTGCTCTTCCCCAGCGCTTCTGGGGACTCCTGCAATATATTACTGAAACCAACCACTCCTGTCACTCACTCAAGCCATCAAGTTTGACATCAAATTCAATACAGGAGAATTATGAACAAACTTGTCTAAATGGGGCTGAGAAGAACAGCCCACATAGCAAATGACCACGCAAGCAGAGCTGGGCTCCTGGGAATCAGGTGCACAAGGGTTTGGTTCAGCTTCAGCTGCTGTGGGTTTATGGGGACCAATGCCACGGAGCACTGCTGGTCCTGCTCCTGCCCAGGCCTCGAGCTGTAAGCCAGAAGCTACATGGAGAAAGCAAAACTAGGAAAAATTTCTTCTTCCTGTCCCCCTTTACACATTAAACACATTTTCAGAGCGGATATTCTTGTTCCTTGTGGTTCACAAGAGTATTTCTGCTCACCTGCTCATGTTCCTTCTCAAGCTCTTCCTTCTGATGTGTGTTAGGTCACTTGCAGTCTTCACACCTTCACTTCCACTTATCTCCTCCCACCTGTTTGTGAGCAGGTTTCCCTTATCCCCTGATGGAAGATACAAGCACTGGAAACCTGCCTTTAGACTATGAGAGCTGGCAACTCTCAAAGGCTAGTTTTAGTATGAAAATAATTTTCAACTTCCCACTTAGTGCATGTATTTTCTGACGATATCTCCTACATCACAGGTTTTCCCTTTTTAGGTGGTTAATTATGAATGACATCAGGAAGTAGTACACAACTCAAGATTTCCAACAAGCACCTGGAAATTCTGACCTGCTCCTCTAGAGACATCCATGGAAAAAGTTTCTTAAATGGAAAACTGTGCCAGCCACTGCCACAGGGCACTTTTTAATCCTTACCACCAGGAACAGGATGTTCCCAAGGGATAATGATTTTTCCCCAACACTCAGAAGGTATTTCTAAATAAGCAATGTCACCATGGATGACAATCACAATGTGCATCATAAATGCAATAATCATGTAATTACACAATGACAGTGGTGTGAAGGGCACACACTGAGCCAAATCCCCTCTCACTATTCATTCCAAGCCCCTGGGCTGTGACTGTTCATGCCACACCAGCACTCCAGGATCCAAGCATCAACCAGCACTATTTAGAAGACCCTGCCTCCTCTCCAAAGAGTTCACCACCCACACGGGCAAACAGACAAACAGCAGAAGAGTCAGAGCAAAGCTTGTTTTACAAATTAGATCAGAAATTTAATATTTTCCAAGATTATAAAGGATTTAGGTGGCAAAGGTAATTACAGGCCTTGCAGGACACCAAAGTTAAAGAACATGACCATTAATGAATGTAGTGAAGAAGGGGTTTAAGCACCTGGTTATTTACAGTCACACAGCAAGGTACTACACAGAAAGGCACAACGTTTCCATGTAGTTTGGAGAAGGAAGAAAAGCCACTTCACAGCCAGGTAAGGCCCTGCACCAGGCCTGGCACTTTCATTAATTTCCAGACTAACTACAGAGTGCATCATGCCAAGCGGTATGGAAATAACACAATCCAAACATCACAGTCATTCCCACAGTCTAGACAGTCTCCTCTTGCAGGACATGCAAGCAAGTCTGATCACCAGTTCCAGCCTTGGAAAACTGTGTCATGAGATCCTCATTATGAAAGATCCCGTAGAATGTCAAAAGATGCCTTATCACAATGCAATGGACACGCAGCCAAAATAAACAAAAAGTATGTAAAAGGAAATTCCTGACAAAGCAAAAACTGAATTAAAGTTTATGAGAACTGGACTTGGGAGGGAAAAGATAGGAATAATCACAGTTGCCCGAATTATATGAATCTGTACAAAGCTAAATAGGTTTAGTACAGGAAGACACTACTTCCTTACTAAATTTTAATATTTCTTTTAAATCTTGGACAGAAGTTGCAGAGAGATGTGATTATGCTCTGCCAAGAGAAAAACAACAAAAAAGCTCATGGGACTTAATGGCACAAAGAAATAAAATATAAAGTCCAAATTTTTTCAGATGAGCTGTAGTTTTCCTGTCTACTTGTAAAGTGTTCAGTGGTCAGAAATGGGCCAAGAGTTTTTCCCAGTTTCTGCTGTCTCTCTTTTATTCAACCCCAACAGATTATTTTATATATATATATCTATGTTGTGTCACTGCCCAGAGGGAGCTGACAAGCCAGCAGAACCTTACCCTGCTCTCCTGGTGCTGTGGAGCAGTTATGGATCAGGGCTCCATGGGCTGGATGCTGAACAAAGACTTGTTGCAGTAAGGAGTTTGTACTCTCACTTGCTATTTAAAGCACTGCTTGAGCTGACTCGTTCCAAGGGTCAGCACTTCACAGAACAAGCTCCAAGAACACTGCATGAATTTAAATAAATGGGAAATTAATAGAAGCAGCACAACTGAGCTACTCTTGATATATAAATTTCATCCTTCCTTATACAGGAATTTTCTCTCCCTCCTGGTAACCTTTTCTGCCCCACTCAGGGAAAAAAAAATCAAAACCTTTAATTTAAAAACAAAATTACAAAGAAGTTTTAAGAAGATAAATTAATGGATTTTTTTCTGTTCCCCAAATTAACAACAGAAACACACCTTTTACAGAAGCAATTGCTGGTATTATAAATTCCACAGTAATAGTTTAACTACTGGCCACGAAAAAATAAATCAAACAAATCAGGACCAACAAAAATCTATCTTTTACTTCTTGTAAAATTCTGTTACTTCTTGTAACCTAGTAATTTCCCCAGATACTTCAAGAACAAAGTTGCAACACCAAATATACTAAAGCAGTTTCACTACTATTAATTTGTATAAATTTACCTTCCTAGTTTGCATTAAATTAAAACTGTTGGCCCAGTGCACGCATTCACCTTTCCTCTTCCTCATCCTTAGATGTTGTGACTAATGCAGTCCTACCTAACATCCCTTTTTTGCATGAGCTAAAACCAGACCAGAAATGTTCTGCCTTTTCAGCCTGTAGATTGGTGGCCCTATTCAGGTCACCCTTGCAAAAATATTAATCCAGCGAGTGCGTGGCTTACTTGAGCCAACTCCCTCCATTGCCTGGAGGAGCTCAGGATTGCAGAGCTTAACCTTTGATATGAAAATGTCTCCAATTCACTGTTATTAGTGCATGGGCACATCACTCCCATTAGGCAGTGAGGTATTGCCTAGAGCAGGATCCATCTGCTTCCAGTCATAAAGCAGGATTTGCTTCCCGCTGGAGCCAGCTGCCACTCCGATACTCCGTGCACCCATGGATGCTAAGAGCCTGCCTGTGCCCTTTCTGTACTTGCACATCCCCTGCCTTTGTTATCTAGAAATGGCAATTTCTACTGGAGGGCAGTTCAGCCAACATGACATGCTTTCTACAGCTTGCCTCTGTTTTACTTTCAGACCTTATATAAATGCATTTTGATGTTGTAGGGTTTTTTTCCCCCGTGTTCAGTGATTTTTACATAACTCTGACTTTTTTTTTTTTTTTACGCTGACTAGATACTTGCTGAAGAGAGAGACAGCACTTCGGTGAGCTCCAGCTGAAGGGGAAAAGCTTATTTCTGCTCCTCTGGATACAGTGCTGGTCTCT
>QUSF01000012.1:14295741-14324660 GCA_003676055.1 Chloebia gouldiae
AAGATTTTGCTTTCTATCTTCATTTCACTCAGCTCAACAAAGCACCATCAAGCTGGGGTATGGTCTCTTTCTTCTCACCAAAATCTAGCACCCATGCTAAAAGCCTGAACTTGAGTAAAGAGAAAATGACTGAAAATACATTACAAACCCCTGGGTAATTTGGGAAAGCTCAGAACACAGTCAAACGTTCAACTGATTTTAATGCAATTTCAGTCAAGACCTTTTCTGCACTTCAACACTTCCATTGCCATGTGAACACTCCAGTTTGGCAGCGCTTGATGAGGAGAGGCAGATCTTCTCAAAGCTGATTACAATTTACGTTTCAATCTGGCAACAAGAGTGGTTTGCACTTCCCGTGGTTTCTGAAGAGGCTGTTACATATATCTAAATCCACTACATTTAAGAAAGTTGTAACAAGCAGAAGTGACTCAGTTCCTTATAATAATGGGCCATGTTACTGACTCTGGTTTTTTAAGCCTTTTCTTTCTTATTTCTTCCACTCTATTTAAAAACCTGCAGCCTCCACTGTTTTACTGCAAAAACTGTTAGTAAAGCAAGAATTGTGCTGATCACATCAAAACTCATTAATATAACTTGTTTTTCCATTATTAGCACCATCTGAGCCTGTTGAAAGCCTTAACCAGGGCTTTAATTTTTCCACAGAGAGCTTTAAATTAATTAGTGGTTTACATGCTAACAAAGAATCTGATACATTCATAAATCAATCTAATGCAGAAGGATTACCAGAGGGTGGAAACCTATTCAGTGGGGAGCTCACATTCACTTAACATGGTGTGTTTTCAACAAAAGGGTGCAGGTGTGGAATAGACGGGTACCAGGAAGAGCCCATGATAATCACTTTGCATCACTTAAAGGCGCAGCAGGACACATGGTAAATCAGAGCCCAGGGCCCACCCTAAGTGAAACCCATGCAGATATAAAAGGCAGTAGCATCCCACTTTAACCTTCACAGCTAAATTGCCAGAGTGGTACAATTTCTTTTATGTAGGTTACAAGCCACTGAACTAATGGAAAACAAGAGTCGAACTAAAGGACTTGCGTGGAAAGAACAAACCAACAGAACTGTATAGCACAGATACAAATAAAGGTATCGAATAAAAAATGTAACAGAAAAATATTTTCTGAGTAATTATTAAACTAATTCAAGTTATCAAAATATAATGTAATTGTATATACTTTTGGTTCACTTTAGGCTCTTAAACTACTGCTAAAACACTCTGCCACAAGACCTCTACTGTTAAAGTGTGGCAAAATTTTTCTCAGTTTTTTCCTAACCTGGCACTGTTCACTGGTCATGTTTTGTGTCCAAAGGTGCAAATTCATGCACTTCAAAGATATAAAAAATACTTTGATGACTAATGTGATTTTCAGTCTTCAGTATGTTTTGAAATAAACTTGTGATTTGCTTTGAAAGCTGCTTATTTTAAAAATGGGATCTCTGTCACTACAGACACCTGCACAGTCTCCATCAGATGCAGCGAGAAGTGTACACAGATGAACTGATGATCTCAATTTCCTTTACAAAGAGCCGTCCTTGATGAGTCAGAAGAGACATGACTAAGAAAATTGTGAATATGCACACTATGAAATAAAAGACTATGAGTGACAGGAAGAGCCAAACAATCCTGGGTCAGTGCTGCTGGAACTTTCAAGGAAGGGATTTGCAGTAATTCCACATTTTAATAGTGAACAATCAATATTTACTGATGGTGGTTCATAAAATAAAGAAACTTGAGCAATTGCCAGGTATTCAGCCTGAATTATTCAGTTCACAATTCAAATAAATACTAAATCCACATAATCCAATATATGAGGTACCAGATTTTCCATACAGACATAAGGAAAAAACATATTACAAATTACTTGTATGGTTTTGGTGATGAACATTTATCTTGAAATGAAGTGTCTTCATTTCATTTTCTGTAGTACCTTCCAGTAACAAATCAGTCAGGAAAACTGTTCTGGGACATATCAAAAGCTCAGTTCTTCCTGGGAGCACTGTGGGTCCCACACACTGGTACCACACAGCACACACCGACTGCTCTTCAGCCTCAGGAAAAGCTCTCCTTGTAGGCATCCCTTCCATCATCACTCACCAGATGTTTACAGATGCACAGACCTGTTTTGTAAGCAAAGCCACCACAGTGTCAGCAGCTTCTACAGCACATGCTTTGCGTTCATTAGTCACTGGTGTTATGTACGTGTCCCCCTTGCAGGGGTTCCTGGGTGCTGGGTGAACTCGAGGGGGAAGGACAGGGAAAAGCCACTGCACCACTTCCTTCCAGCACCCACAGGGACAGGGCACACGCTCCCTGCTCTGCTCACCCTTACAATGAGCGTGTTTTACATGAAGTGGTCACCTCTTACTCTCGTGACCTATCTGTGACAGCAAAACCCAAATCTTTTTTTTTTTTTTAAAGAAGCAGAAAATGCTAGCGGGTATTGCACGAGGTGCCAGCCTACCAAAGGGTGTTTGATGGCCTGCATAGCTCCCAGGATGCAGGGCAGCTCCCTGTGCTGCCTGCCTCGTTTCACACTGCAAAAAATGCTGTCCACGAGACCGAGCGAGGCACTGGAGGTGCCATAAAGGTGCCACGTGCTGTCACCTGCGCCCTTCCCAAATGAAGGAGCTGGCTCCTCCACACCAACCTAACCAGCACAACCAACAAAAAGAAAACGGGAGCGAGTAAAGGCGATTAGCTAAGGAGTGATTAAATAAAGCTGTGGCCTGTCACTGGCAGGGAGGCCGCGGGATGCCGCTGCTTTGATGCCGAGTGGCAGGCGGTGACAGCGCAGCCAGGCCCTGCGGCCGGCTGCTGGCCCTGCCCGGCCTGCAGGCCCCCGGGGATGTCCAGCACACCCAAAAGAGCAGCACATGGGCCGGGCAGCCTGCGGGCAGGCTGCTGGCAGCCAGCGCTGCTCGGGAGGGAGCCCCGCCACTCGCCAAGGCCTCGCCCGCCCAGAATCCCTCGCTGAAATTTCGCTGTGAGCTTCGGGAAGTGTTTGCTCCAAAGCCAGGACGCGCAGCCGGCTCCTCGCCCTGGGAACGCGGCTCCACGACTTTCTTAATCCCTGGCCTCCCCTGGGTTCAATACTCCAGCCCCTGGACCCTTGCTGCTCACAGCCCCGCAAGTTCATTAATGTTAATTAATGACTGCTGTGTTTCATATTAAAATGACCAGCTCTGAGCTCTGAGACACAAAGAACTTTCCATACATCAACTGCTTCAAAGCAACCTCTCTACAGGCGCGCTCGGCTCTAGTTGCAGGATAATTGTGCATATTACCCCTCAGGGAAGAGGGAAAAAAACTACCCAGTATTTACCTTGGGGGAAGACTGCACCCCCAGAGAGATACCTGTCAGCTCCTAATGGGTTACAACACTTGGCCTCTCAACAAATTATACAAAATTACACCCTGGTTAGCAGAGAGAAGTGATCCACAAACCCACAGTGAAAGGCATAAGAAGTGTCTGACAGGCAAGAGAGGAGAACACAGCGTGGGTGCACATACCAAAAGCCTTACCAGCTCTAGAAGGTTAATCAGTGTAGTTCATTTCATATAGTCTTGGATTATCCCACTAAGTATGTTTTACACTCAATATATTATATTACTGCTATGCCTCCAAGGGAATGTTAGTTTAAAAAAAAATAAAGGAAATATTTCAAATACAGTAAACAGTTCTTCCCAGATTTTGACATTTATTTACACTGAAAACCAAAATGCAGTTGCAAATCCAATGCCCGATCTTTGCCATTCTTCCTCAGGCAAAAATCCTTCCGGAGGCAGCGGGAGTTTTATCTCAGTCACAGACGCCTGGATTGCAACTTTACCTGATAAAAGTTTGCTCTTCAGTTCCTCCAGGACTTCTGTGCCCATTGTCACACATTATCCACAGGCCAGGCTTCCCAGCTGCTTAAACCCCATCTCAAAGTCTCCTTGTGGCCAGCCCAGCCCCACTGCAGACCCCAAGGACAGGAATATCAGGATGGTGTTGGGATGGGAGAGGGCAGTGGCTCCCACAGCTGAGCTGGCACATCTGGGGCTGTGGTGAGAGCGATGAACCCAGAGCTGGTTTCCCCCACCTGTCACTTAGATCCTCCAAACCTCACCTCCCCGTGTTAATCACTAAGGGTTTGCAAATGGCACTCACTGGAGGCAGGTGGGATTTTAAGGGCCCTGCATCACACAGTTCACAGAGCATCCCCTCCCCAGAGACCTGCTACAGCTGCTCCTCACCAAGTTAAACAAACTTGGGACCACCAAAGTCTTTCACAAACAACTGTGCAACTCACTCAGATCAGTGGCACTTCCACGTATGTTCAAGGGGATAGCTTGGATTTTAAGGTTTTTGAACAAGTCTGCTTTATCCCATGAAAGCTTAAGACATTTTATCTGAAGATAGGAACAAACAAACTCCTTAACAGATGGAAACAGTTCCTCAGATATTAAGTAATTAAGCACACTCAGCACATGTTGGATCCCAAAGAAAATTTTTTTGAAGCGCTAAGGCACTCTATAAATTGAGGTTTGTGATCAACTAAAAATCTGCCATTTCATCTTTTGCTCACAAGGCTAATCTCATGAACTGGTACATGAAAAGTGAAGATATAAGGAGCATTACATGATTTACAAAAATCAGATTGAGGGGTTTTTCTAAGCTTCCATGCTTGTGTTCTTTCATTTTTTCTGTGGTTAGCTAAGATTTACCAGGAAAGTAAATCTACTGCTTTTTGATCTGAAATTGCCTTTCTGTGCTTGCCTTGCTTCTAATTTCAGCGAGGAATGGAAGCAGTTTTTCTCTCCTATGGCTTTTCCAAGGAAGCCAAGCCTTGCTTTTCCTCATATTTATGAACACGTAAATTGGCAACCCTTTGTTGTGTCCAAGGTAGCCTGGATGCTCTGGTGACCACCTTCAGCCAGACCAAACATGCCTGAGCAGGACAAGAATTGCAAAGCAGCGAGCAGGCACAGCTTACCATGGCTCCTTCGCTCTTACTCTGGGCAACTTCCCGCTGCAGCCGAGCCACACACAGCTTCTCCCTGAGGAAAGAAAAGCCTGTGAATAGCAGTTCATTCTCCACTGGCTCCCCCATCGGGGCAGCATTCCTGCACATCGCTGGGGTAACCCCCGGCAGGCCCCGCTCTCCTCCCTGTGCTCCCCTGCAGGATTTGGTGGTTGTGTTATTATTTCATTTCATGGCAGTCTGACAGAGCTGTCAATAAATCAGCTGAATCCAAACATCATTTGCTTCATTCAAACAACAAAGTAGCTCATCATGCCTGTGATATGGAAACAGACTGTGCAAATCTGATTGTGTTATTTATTCTCCCTCAGCCCTGCACATCAGCTTTATTCTGCACCATATTAACAAATGCCAGAAGGCTGTTGCATCATCAATAAATATATGCATAAAATTGAAATTTAAAACGTCTATTCTATATATAAATACAATGTGATGCATTTTGCAACTGCTAAATTATTAGACTTTTTAAAATTAGCCTTTTTTCATATAAGATCCTTACACAAATGTTTGGCTGAACTCAACTAATAAGTAATTTGTTTAATTAAGGATTTGGCAACCACAACACATTTTCAAGTACACCGAGAAGTTGTAAGAAAGGAATGAAAAGTAGTGACTAGCATACATAGAAAAGGAAAGGTAATTTCCCACTGTATGGCCTGGGGAAACTCTATCCCCCAAAAACCTGCAAAGGTGCCAAGCCAGGGCAAAAGCAGGACTCAGGCTCTGAAAATGCTCCTATCATTGACTGGGCCACTCTCATCCAGCATGGAAAACTAACTGCTCTATGGTATTTAATTCTCAAACTTGCAGAAAAAAAAAGTAGCCTTTAAAGCATTTCTCAGGAACCATTCCTGACAAGGAAAATCCGCACATGCCTGCCTAATTCCTGTGGAATGACAGCGCTCCTGTCACTCAGGCACAGCTCAGGCACTGTGGGTCACTGCAGCAGGCCCCCCTCTCCATTCCAGCAGAAGATGTGGTGTTTAAGCTGTCTCTGTGCTGGTCACTGAGCACCCCACGTGCTCGCTGCACCCCTCAGCATTCCCCACGCAGCCAACCATCGTGGGTATCCGATTAGCACCAAGCATTGCCAAAGTCCTGATCTGTAAACAGGGATGATGCTGAAACCACTGAATACCAGGACAAGTTGAAGATGATACAGCCACAGCCATGTTGAAATTATGTTTGTATTCTCCACCTTCTTTGGCACATGTGAAAAATTATGGAAAATTGAGAAGTGGCATTAGTCCATTATCGAGAGCCTTAACACAGGTGTCCTAAACTCATCTTCTAAAAGACATGTAACACTCCCCCCCCTTCCTTGCTCAGATGCTATCACAGGCAAATTATAAAACTGGCTAATCCTATTTTTAGGATTTAGTTCATCTGCTGGAAATAGCCCCTTGCATTTTTGCACTGCTTCAGTGCCCTAATATGTTCTAGTGGAAAAAGCAAGTATTCCCTTTGAGGAGGTTTTGACCTTTTAATTGCAAAACAAATGCCTAAAGATATTTTATGAGAAAATATGCGGGGGGTGGGGGAAGAATAAACAAACCCCCCCACAAACCACTCCTCCATACACTTCCTGCCAGTGGTCTGGAGAGATTTATTTAGCTGTGTCTCCTACATCAGGAATACTCCTACTTCCCTCACTTGATGTTATCTCCAGCATGGAATCACTTACACATTTCTGGAATTTTATGAGAATAAATTTCACTCAAGGTCCGTTCACAAAGAAGGCTCCTCCATCAATGCCAGGTCTTCCCTGTCTGGGTGAGGATCCTGGCTGACATTCCCAAATGGTTTTCTTAGCAATTGTCCCTGTGAAGGACTTCAAAGACTAGCATTCTCTAACTTGGTTCATAGCATTGCTGCTGTTAGGAACAGAACCACTTTTCAATAGCAGAAAATGAAAAAGAAACCTGACTGTTATGTAGGAAAGGGGGAAAAAGTGCCATAGTGGGTACAGAAGAGCCAGCTTTTCCAACAGTGTCTACAAATTGTCAGCCTTGAAGCAAACAATCTTTGTGCTCCTGCTTCCTCCCTCCCACCTGCATTCCCCAGGTGAAGGAGCTGTGGACCCACAGCCAGACCATGCAGATGGTTCCCCTCCTCTGGGCAGGACGTGTGGCAGAAGCTCAGCGTGCCTGTGGACCACAGGCATCCCTGAGCCTGTTCCAGGGAGCTTTGTCAGGGATGCACTTGGCCCATGGTGAGCCATTCCCACCACCTCCACACAAACACGCCGGTGTGCAGGGCAAGGAACATGCTCGGCCAACAGCATTTAATACTAATTTGGAGTGTTGGAAGTTTTCATATGAGATAGATGACAGGAAAAAACAAGGACTTAATGTCTAAAGATGACCAAATAAACCCCCAGGTTATTATCCACCATCTCAGTCAGTTCTGATTAAGGCAGCACCTTCAGTGACTACTCTCAGCCCCCATTTTTAACATGGTGTTAGGACTGAATATGCAATTTTTACTATGATTGAGTTGCAAAAACCACAAGATTTTAGCTGCTTTAGCCTTTCAGATGTTTCAAATGCAAAGAACATTTGACATGCAGCTTCAAAGTTAGTCTCATTTTTTAATCTTAGCTTTTAAATAGGAAAAAACAGTAGCATCACTTTGTTGCTATATGGCTTTATTTATTTTTAATCAAGCATGTTTAATTAACAAAGTTAATTAGCAACTACAGCCAACCTGCAAGGAAACAAATCTTCTTTGGGGATTTAAAAAATTAAAACATGTTCATTGAGGTCTCATGTTCTCTTTTGAAAAACCTCCAAATGATAAAAGGTTTACAAAAATGCTTTTTGAAAGCACAGTTTATGCTCTTAGGTTTGAATATTTGTATTGTAAATGGCAAAATTCCCAGCCAAAAACTTTGCAAAGGAATAATTAAAGAAGCCAAACAAGGATTTAATTATATCCTTTCCAGATGGAACCAAACAAAAGTAGTCAGTGTGTGCATGGAAGAAAGATACATTTCAAATCTCAGTATCACTGGTAGATATTGCAGTAGCTTGCTCTAAAAAACAACAGTTTGAGGGAAGCCCACTTAGTCCAAGAAAAACATAAACGTGCTAAATAATTCTCATATTGGGAACTCTCCTTACACTAAAATCTCTCCTTTCCCACCAGACAAAAGGAACTCTGTATCAGGTGACAGTAACAGCTCAGAGCTCCACCGCAGAGCTGCACTGCTCTATTTTTCTCAGTTCTTTTTGTATTGCTACTGTACATTGATACAATAAACCCAAAAACTCCAGCAGTCCACTTCAGCTTCCCAAACATTGATCTTCATTTTTATTTGGGAACCTCAGATTCAGAAACTGCCAGATATAGGGCTTTGCATCTCCATCTAACAAAGAAAGGTATTACTTAAATTAGCTTCTGAATTAAGTAAAATTGTGCTGAAATATATCCATTTGCCAAGACCTAAGCTATACAGAATCAGGATGTATTTTCAGTGGTAAACAGTAATTAAGTACTGTTTAAATGAAGAGATGTAATTTTATCTTTAATGAAGAACACAGTCAAGTCTCAAAAAGAATGGAAAATATATTAGGAACATCATCTGAAAAAGTTAATACTTCAGCAAACCTTAAGCCCTATGATCCCCTGGAGAAGGGCACCATCCATCCTGACACTGCTCTTCCCTGTCCTGATCAGCCCCACAACCTTCCAGCACACATTGACAGCTCTTACATTTTTGACAAGTGTCAACATGGACACAGATTTCAAACTTTTCCTATTTTTCACACTTTTCCTGTTCCTCTGCACAACGAAATTCAAGAGGTATAAAGCTCCCAAATTGCTAATTTGGTTTTTTTACCCACCTTTTTTATTCAAGAACAGGAATGCGCTTCCTTCATGTTTCGTCCTGTCTTGGAATTTTTCACTCTGAAGCAATTTCATTAGTAGAGATCAGTCCTGTACCACAAAGTGAAGCCCACCCTTCCCTGTCATCTTGTAACTTTCACTATTTGAAAAGCCATAAAATCACCACTGACAATGTCAAGTTTTGAAAATACAATGAACATTTGTTTTATTGTTGCTGACTGTGGCCAAGCACAGTGGCCAAGCCGTATTCCAGTAGTCCTTCCACGCCTTCTGAAGGCTGTTTTGGAGCAGTGAAATCCCAACCAAGTTTCCACTCTACACTACTGCTGTGAGATTCACAAGGTTAATAAATATTTTGTTCTCATGAATAAAAAGCAAACAGAAGATCAACAGAGACTCAGAACCTGAATTTGCAAGGCCTCTGAAATCTCCTTGTGCCTTGGAACCACTCCTTGTCTACTACCTATCAAAATTACTTTAACTTTCCCCCCCTGTATCATTATTTGTAGCCACAGCATTGTTTTTCCAATGAACCAGAAAAAAACCACAACTAAACCCCATGAAACACGGATTAAACATAGCACAGTGCTAACAACTGACCCAGGGGCAGGGTGCTGCTTTGTGCAGGAAGACACGGTTTGTGCCTGGTTTCTCTCAGCTCTTGGTTTTCCAGGGAGGTTTCCCATCCGAGTGCTGACCAGGCCTGACCCCATGGGATGGATGAGATCTGACAGGGGAAGAGCCGAGGGTGGAATGGCTGCAGTGAATTCCCGCGCCTCTTTCAGCTCCGACTGCGGCGCTCGGCGAGGCCGCTGCTCCCCAAATGTCAGAGCATCGTGGAACTGGGCTCCAGAGCCTCCATGCCTTAGTCAGGTGTGCCAGTAAAGGAGTCATCCCCAACAAAGAGATATTCATTGCAAATTTAAAGCTGAGCGAAGTACGGGCTTCGTTTAACTGCTTTTACAATAATTGCAAGGACTGGAGTTACAATAATGGAAGTACTAATGCTGTCAGGCAGAAGCAGGAAAGATAGGGTGAGCCACCAGCAAGGAGCAGCTCCTATTCACTGCTAATTTATTGGTAATAAAAGATAAGCCTACAGAAAATACAATTTACATTAAATTTCTCTTCTATTATACATAGTTCTGCCAAATCAGGACAAGTTAAACAGGTAGTAACTTACTTAAACTGTATTTTCTTTGGGTTACACTAACAGCAAGGAAAAAGAAAATTATAACTATAATCTAAAATAAGGATCAGCAATTCTCATGGGGTCCTCACCAATTTCCAGTGGATTTTCATGTACATTAATCTGAAGAAGTTCAAAAACAACCATCTCGTTACTTTCCAGAAGCATCCAAACAAGACACCAAGTACAAAAGAAATGCCATGGAAGAAATCACGGGAGAACGGGTCAGAAAGGAGGAGGCAAAGAGAGGAACATCATGAGGGCAGACCCTTCATTACAAAAGCAAAAACATTGTCTTTGGTTAAAAAGTGGGACAGTTATGGCAAAGAAATTAGAAAGGAAAGGTTATCAGGAGTCCATGGCAGGTTATCCCTGAATTGTTTACATGACAAATTACTCTTAGGGCACCTGAGCAGGGAATTTCCCCTCCTCTGAGCATGGGAATGGGCAGCAATGCATTTTTTAACACAAGCATTCTCTCTCACACTGGCAATTTTTATTATTTCATTGATATTTATTTTTTCCAGCACTGAAATTAGGAGTGGAAGGCAGCAAACTTTAATGATTCATTGGTATTTCAGACAATATTTTAAATATATCTATTTATCTATTTATTAATGTTGGAGTGTCTTCTTCCATTGTTAGCACTGACTCCACAATACTGCCCACCTTTTAAATTTTGTACCTATTTAGGCAAAAAAAACCCTGTAATTAAGGAGGTCTAGACCAAAGTCTAAAATTCTGGGGTTTTTTCTTTTGAATATCGAAATGGTTTTTAACCTTGCTGCAGTAGAAAAAAACATAAAGTGAAAAGCAAAAGCTCTATAAATAACTTTCATTAGTTACTGCAAAATAATTAGAATTATAAGAAATAGAGGCACCAAGCAAGACATGGCGGTGGTTATCAACCATCACAATCAATGCAGTTTCTTGACTGAGAATCAAATAGGGGAAAAAAGTGATTTTTTTCTCCCCCATTATGCACATATTCAGTTGGAGGATAAAAGATTAATGTCTGTGTGATTCAATGCCAAATCATTGAGATAATTATGAATTAGACCAAACAATCATTTTACAAATCTCCTGGAACATCTCACTTTATGACCATTATTCATGAGATTCTGCATTCAACTGCAATTCTTATTTCAGATATATTCCTCTCAAGCATTTCTTTTGGTCTGAGATTCCAGACCAAAGATGAAAATGAGTTTTTCTAGAAAGACAAAAATGGAGGGAAAATCCCACATTTTTAACCATCTCTAGAGTCTGCAGAGAGTAGTGAGAGATACAGACTTCTTTTAATAAACAGCCCAAACACAGAGCAGTAAATTGCAGCAGACAGGGGAGCTACACCTGGCTATCAACTCGAATGCAATCTCCTCAAGTATGAAACATCAAAACCCAAGTGCCAAGAAACACCAAGTAAACAGCACCAGAATACTGAGCTCCGAAATACATGTAAAGTACAACTTTCACATTATATATTAAATAGTCCATGCATTATGCAAAGTTACATTTACCAGAGAGCAAAGTTAAGATTTTAGCAGGGCCAAATTCTGCACAGATTTGCTCCCTGTTTAAACCTTTTGATTCAGTATATCCCAGCAAAACTACTAAAACTCACTGCTAAAAATAAATGGGCACTGGATCCATCACACAAAATTTGTTATTACTAAAAGCAGTACATTAACTATAAACCTGATTGTTTCTGTTCTGAAATACACGCCTTAAAATACAGAGCAGAAGCAATTTAACAAATTCACACTGCTGTAGTTTGGAATTTTTTTACATAAGTGCCTGATTTATCAATTTTAATGTTACGTAAATAGTAATATTTATATTTAATGCTGTATTATTTCTGCCAATAAGTTGCAATCGAAGAAGCATACAGTGGGAACTTGTACAATCAGGCAATCTGCCAAGTTCTCAAAGAATTATCATCACTGACAACCTCAGCATTCAAAAAGGAAAAAAAGAAGGAAAGGACTAATAAAAGTCACTATGGAATATTAATTCAGCAAAAGAAAACTTTACATCACAATATAGGCAGCTGTTGCACAGAGATCCCCACTCTTTTCTAAGAGAATTACTACTTGCTCTTTTTCTCAGGTGCTACTTTTAAAAAATATTTTACACTAATGAAAGCATGTTTTAATTAAACCCCTTAAATGGTACCACATTTCTTCCTGAGAATCCTTCCACGGCACAAGGCCTACAGCTTGCACTTTTCTAATTAGAACATACTGCAGTGTTTCTCTGCTTTTTGATGGCATCCTCAGAACCACAATATTATTCTTATGACTTTCTTCAGTATGGGTGAGTGTGAAAAGCAAACTGTCCCTCTGGTACATGACTAATTCACCTGATCCTCCCTCAGCAGTATATGGCTCAGGAGCTCCAGTTCTTTAAGCAGGATGATAAGACCATACAGGTTGTTCAAAACTTCTCAATTTCAGCCTGATAGTGCAGTTGAGTTCAGAGCGGGTTAAGAAAGAGGCACAGGGTCATTGCTACATGAAAGTCTGGCCCAGGGACAGAGACAACAGTGTAAGTCACCACCTTTTAATCCCTCTCATTCCCAACACACACAAACTGCCACTCTTCATTTTGCACGCCCACAAGATGCTTTTTTTGGTCCTAATCCCCAAAAACACCTGCTCTCTTTGCTGGATGCAAAGCTGGTGACATTGAGCTGCTCAGCAGAGCTGACATGGGCCTGGTGACACATCAGCCACCAACACAAGGAAGGTGCTGCTGAAGCAGATGTTGCTTCTAGACAAGTCAGATTTTTATTTCTGTGACTTAGTGACACTGAAAGCAACAGCTGAGATGTGAATGGAGAAACTCTGCCTATAGAGCTATCAAAAGATTATTTTTTAATGGATATTCAAGAAAGAAGAAAGAGCAAGGATCAGAGAGGAACCATTCTGTGTAAGGGCACCTTTCCCATCTTGCCTGCCCTGAGCACATCGTTCAGCACCTCTGCTCTACTCCAGATTTCAAGTCAGCCTGCAGCTGCAGGTCATGCACAGAATTCCTTTTAGGGCAAGCAAAGCTGTTCCTCCTCAGTGCCACTGCTCTTAGCAGTGTCTCCCAGCTTGTGAATGTGTAAATTCTCCTCTCTCTGTCTGCTGTTCAGTTTTAATCTGGGTCAAGCCTTTCTCTAGACTAGATCAAGTCTCAGTTCTTGTGTTTCTGGTTGGGTCTTATGGATAGTTTGCAGTATCAGATCCTTACAGCATACAGATTTTTATCATTTTTATTGTAGGGTTTGCTTATGTTTTGGGGCTTTTTTCTTAAGTAACTATTTGGAATCCAGAAGATATCGATCTCCTGCTAGATGATGAACTCTTCGGTTGGTGACCCAAACCCCTTCAGCCATTTCTAGCAGAAGTGAATTATTTTCTTCATTGAGCTTGGATACAAGACGACCTTGGAAAATGAAAAACAAAGGGAGAAACAAGCAAACAAGGTTTTCTTTTTGCAAAGGACTTGGAAGTTGAACTAACAAATTCCCCCAATCACTTTTCCTCATATAAATTTTTTCTCTGGAGATTTGTCACATGGAGATGATGTGCTGTGGAAATTCTTTTGAAAGGACATGCATTTCCCTAAGGGGTTTTTAAATGAGAATTTATTGCTCATGAAAGATTCAGGATTGGCAGCACTTCAGTCTTCAGTTAATGATCTTTTGTTTATTAACATAAAATGCATCACACTTAACAGGAGTGTAACTTCCCCAACCAATGCATCAAAGCACGGAAGAATTCTCACTCCTTCCATCTTATCCCCTGAGGCTGTCCGAGAGGGTGTTAGCTGAAATTTATATGGTTGTCCTCTATGAAAATGAAGTCTTGTTTCACGTAAAGCTGAAAATCATGGAAACATTTTTTCATAACCAGACACAAACTAACAGCAAGAAATGTCAGTACACTACTGTGACTTCTCACTGCGCCTTTTCCTTCCACAGAAACCTTTTACTAGAGCCCGAAAGCATTTGCTTAGTCCTAATCCAAATTACTTTTACATTCTGTGGGTAACATTCATGCAAAGTACTGATTCCACATCCTGGTAGTAAATTACCATCTTTAGAAAATCAACAAATTCTCAAAGAGCGATGAAGACTATATTGAACTAGGTCTGTAAACCAGAGATCCCAGAAACACACCCCTAAGCCACCTCTTGTACATTTAAGGAAATAAAAAGGCAGAAATACATTTTTACACACACAAAAAAAAAAGGATGAAATCTAACACTGAAGGAAAATGGGTACAAACCCCAAATTCATTGGATACTAAGCTCAACCAAACTTGTAGATCCCACTGCTTTCTTCATAACTAGCTTTCCTTTGCTCTGCCCAAGAGATACACCCAGTTCTCATTTGTTTGTGAGAATGCTCAGAAAGATTTTCCTCCCTGCTCTCTACAAAGCTTTTCACTTTTGTTGTTACAGTTCAAAGGAGATACCTGATTTTGCTCCATTACTGGTTGATCTCTTACCTCTGTTTTCCACTCCTTTGTTGCCAGATCATCACAACAATTCCTGGTATCCTTTGTAATCTCTTTTTAAAGGAAGGTGTTACACAGTGTGATGTGTTTCTATCCATGCAGAAAGCCCACAGCATGGGGACTTACGGTTTTCTTAACAGGCTACACTTGTTATGTCTTTTTTCTCTCTGAGCTATATTTATTGTAAACTCTATAACCTTCTGGATGTCGCTCATGTCCTGTTCCAACTGAACTCTGAAATACCTTGTAAAAACCATGTGGATAAGTAACAAGACCAAAATGATTTTTATGCTGTGCTCACTTTGCTCACAACTTTTTCTCTTGACTTTTTTTTTTTGTGTGTGTGTTTTCACAATTGTTCAATACTTACATGTTTTGATATAAATCACTAACAAATCTGCAATGACCTTCCCTTCACAGAGAAAATACAAAAAAGGGATCAAACCTGGTCAGAAAGAGTAATTTTCTTTACTTATTGTTTTTTGGTTTTTTTTTTTTTTTTTTTTTTTGTAATCTCATTTTGCACCCTCAAGGATACTCTTCTGTTATACTCAGTCAGGGGACAGGTTTCTGCTGAGAACTGGCTATATTTTAAGGCCAAAGGAGCCGAAACTCAGATCAGGCCCCTGGAGCAGTGTTTTCTGTTGTAACCCATCCCTGCTCTCCCCTACCAAACCACCTGTGATACAAGAGAATTTCTTCTCACATCATTATACAGAAAATCAAACAATCTGAACAGAGAGATTACACTTTTGGATAGAGCACTTTTGATGCAGCCCCTGCAGGTGCCTTCCAATAGGATTCTCAGCAAGAGACAGATGAAATAATTATTTTCTGAGAGCATTTCTTAAATGTCTACATCAAACATATTAAAGATTTACCTAGAGGCAATAATTGCCACTTAGTTTTCAGCTCCAGGAATGTGATCCTGTTTATTGAATGCAAAGTTTTCAAAAGAGAAAGAAATTCAGACTTATGGATAAATTTCTGTGGACTTGGATAAGCTACAGTTCTGTGAAGAGAAAAACAGATGAAAGCTAATAAGAAGGCTATATATATATATATATTATAATTTAAAGTGCTGCTGTAACACAAACTTCCCTGGAAAAAGTTATAAACTGTTGGACTTCCCACTGTCCTCCCCCAGACTAAGGAACAAGTTTCACTGTGCCTTAAACAAAATAATGTTCTCAACACCACATCTCACCATGCCAGAAAGAAAACAAGCAGTATGCTGAAAATCACTTTGAAGTATCCCTCAGTAACACAACACACAAATTCATATTCATGCAGCCTTATGGCAATAAAATCAGTTCCATGCTAATGTTATAATTGTTTCTTCTACCATTCTGTCTATAAAAGAAGACTAGATAAAGTCAAAGGCAGTGGCCTCTGGCTGATTAGTGTTTTGACAAATTAGATGATTAACTGAAACCTCAAACCCAAGCTTTGCTGTCTCAGTAGACCCAGAAGAGGAGAAGAAAAGCTTTGCTTTTGAAAGGACATGGCTCTACAGGGAGCTCAGCCCAGCCTGAGAGCACTCCTCAAAGAGCAGTGTTTGTACTGAGCACACAGCCCTGCACACAGCCCAATTCCAGCAGAGAAATTACAGCTGTCACTTTAAATAATGGAAGCAGCATATGGCAATATATGCAAAATGCTTTCCAACACGTTCAAGTAGGGATGGAGAAACTAAGTTATCAATGACAGTTTTACCACATAATATACCAGTGTAACACTTAATAACATTGAAAATGAGATCCAGACATATCAGTGGGGCAATGGCAGTATTCCTGTATTTATGAAGGTGTTTAAATACACATACTGTCAAATCACAACTAGGAATAAAACAGGGAAGACTGAACAGCAACAGGCACAACAGGCACAAAGATCCACTTGTGTTGTTCAAGTTGTTTTACTGAGCTCAGTTAAAAAGCTCAACATGTGGTACCTTGAATTTGCCTCAGTACATCTCAAGCCTTGCTCTCTGAACATTAAATGATAAAAAATTATCAAGCAAAAGCTCAGTACTGCCTGTCCTTCCAACTAGTAGCTCAACAAAGTTGGGCCAGAACTGCTACTTAGAACTTTTTCAGTTATTTTGTGATGTGACTGAAAATGCTATTACAAAAGAGTGTACTGTTCACTTTTACAAGTAAACACAATCTAAAAAAAAGACTTTCTGTTTAGAATCTGAATCAGGGAAGAAAACACCTTGAAGAAACCCCAGACAAACGAAACCCTCTTGGGGCATTTTAAATCATTTTCCCCAAAGACAGCAGCCAGCTCTGCTCTGTGAATGAGGCCAGCTTCTCAGAGCTCAAATAGCATCAACTTCAATGGAAGTTCAACTTACAGCAAACAAAACAAGTAATTTAAAAGATACGGATGAATAAGGATTAAGATGTGTTAGTGTTCAGGCATTTCCAAACATATTAAATGTATATTGAGAAATACAAACTATCTGAAGTATTAGAATGGAAATGCTTTCAGCAGTTCAAATGTCAACCAGACACTTAGGCAATTCCACATTTCTCCAGTTTCAGGAAAAAAAAAAGCATTTTTTGAAATCATTTGATGTTTGAATAAAGCCCTTTGCCTTTTTCCACAGCAGATGCATTGTATCTGGGTAATGAACTGAAATAACTTATTACAGTCATCACCACAGCCAGCTACATCACCTTTGGCAGAAAGCAAAATAAAATATACACAATGCTCACAAAGCATCACCACAAGGATTACTTCATTTACAAAATCAGGAAAAGCTCCATTTCAAATCAAGGTATTGATTATTTCAGAATTTAATCCCACAGTCAAAAGCTGTAACAAGAAAATAAATCCAATAAAGGGCATTTTCCAATTAAGTAAGTGACCCTAATCTTGATTTTAAATTTCTTTGATATTAGAGATCATAAAGTAGAACTACACTTTAAGTATCCAGGTTATTAGAGTAGGAATTAAAACAGACATATATAAACCAGGCAATTAATTTCATAGGTAAATCTCCCTCATCATGACCATGTCTGTAGTACCTAAGATCAAAACAACCGAGAGAAAATTCATACATCGGTACCTTGAGGTTTTTCTGCTTAAACCTAAGTTTACTTTAATTTCTCTACCTTATTAAAATAATGAAAGGATCAGAATGAGGCTGCAACAAGCACCTACTTCTACATCCACCCCCAATAACCAGCAATTGTCTTAAAGAAAACCAACAAGAACAAACTCCTCCATTCCCTGGGTTCATTAGCAAAATTGTAACTGTGGCTTTTCACAGTGATTTACAAGAGTGCATAAAGAGCTGAAAGCACTTATCTGTACAGAATATATGTCACTAATGATGTAAGTTGTTATGCAGGCGGTCAGAGCTGCTCTGAACTCAGGGGATCAATATCTAAGAGATGTTTGGGATCACTTTCCTCCCCAAAAGTCCCCAAAGCAAAACAGAATTGCTTCTCCTTTTTCATCAGGCTGCAAGAACCAGCAGACTTTGATATGCTAAGACACTTCCACGTTGACATATTTTCCTTAACAAGATATTGTCTTAATTAGTTTCATCTGCCATTTGGAGGTTATCTAAAAGACAAGTTAAGGATTTTTTTAGTGAAGCAGAAAAAGCCCATATGTTTTTAGGTTGCATATCATTCCCTATTATACCTGCTCATTACTGCACATCCCACAAAAAGAGTTTTCACAGCTGACACTGAAAGCTGTTATCACCTAATTTCACACTGAAATGAAATGCTAGGATTTTTTTTTTTTTGCACAAAATACCCACATATCCATCCCTTCATCAAACGTTTTTGGTGAGAAGGCATGACCCAGACACAGATGTGTTGCCCTGCCCTTAGCCAAAGCCTTTACCTTACAACGGTAAAGCCAACATCAGCAGCTCTCCCCTGGCCTCTGTCTGCAAAACTCTTGGCATCAACACAACGTCCCAGTGTGTTAGATGGCAATAAAGCCACATGCTAAATTAAAAATTATTTTAGTTAGCAGGTTGCTGCTTTTTTTTTCCCAGTCTCAGATAAAGATAAGGAAAGGATAGAAAAGTATAAACTCTCAAGGTATATGAGGTCTATCAACAGGTAGTTTCCCCCAGCACTGTCTTGTGAAACCATAATGAAAAACTGTACCTACATATAGACAGTGCTTCTGCATGCACCTATAAAAACTACGGCTGTGTTTAAAAATCCTGAGCTTCCAATTTCTCAGAGTTGCAAGTGACAGATAGAGAAAACAATTTATTTTCTAGATAGGTGGGGAATAATTTCTCTTTTCCCCTAAACACAGATTATAGTCTACACGGTTTCCCAAAGACACACTTTCTTTAAAAGCAGCAATATTTTTAGAGCATTACCTGCAACAATACCAATCATCTTTTCTTCTGTGAGGAAAATGTTTCTCAGTGCAGACAAGTACTGACATTCAAAAGTATTAATGAAGAAGAGTATTTAAGACCACTAGAAAATGATGCCCATCATACCAAGCAGTAATTTAACACTTTAAACAGGCAGCCAGATGGCTGGTTTCAGTCAGCCCATTTCCACTGACATGTATTTAATCAGCTGAGTTACCCCAGACAAACAAGCAGCCTGGATTTCTAAGGGCAGGACAATGATGGAGAGGGATAACTGGAGCTGGAGATCAGCAGGGTTTGGAAATTACTTCAGGCTGGGGCTTGCCAGCCCTTGGCAAGCCAGAGGCTCAGCCCCACTCCCTGGACCAGCAGGACAACTCAGGCACCTGCTGGAAGCCCCAGTGGCTCAGCAGGACCTGTGGGACATTCCTCCAGGGCTGGCCACAATCCCCCAGATGGGCTTTTAATGACAGACCCTCTGCTGCACAGCCTCCTGCCATCCTGGAGGGCACACATCCCTCTGCCAGGGCCCAGCTGGCCAGCCAAAAACCACACAGAGAGATCTGCTGCCAAGGGAGGGGAATAAAACCCCTGTCCTGTGTCCCTGCCACAAAGCAAAATTCTCTGTGACTCTTCAGACTTTTAACCTATTGATCTCCTCTTCGGTAGAGACCTGCAGCCACTGTCACACTCTGGCTGGACTTTTTCATTTAGGCATTAAACCTGCTCCTTTCTCAATGGTCAGAGGATTTTCCCAGGAATTCCCTGGCCAAACAGTCCCACTGAAGGCCAGAGCCATGCTTTAACCTATTTAACTGTAACCCCCAATGCCCATCCTCTCCATACCTGCTATAATTCCCTCCACATCCTCTCCTATATTCCCACAAAGCACTCTGCTTTTCACTAGGATTTTACCACTGCTGAAGTCAACGAGTTCTCACCACCTCTAATACACGTGTTTTGGTGCTGGCCTTCCTAAGCAAACTTGGTTTGATCCTGAAGTCAATGATTATGGTCAGAGCCACTCAGGAACACCTGTGTACTGTCCCTGGACATCACAGAAGAGGACAAACCTGGGGACAGCCAACATTACAATCTCTGAAGAGGTTAAAGCAGCAGGATCACTAATTGCTGAGAGCCCCTCCTGTTATTTTACACAAAATGAAAAAAGGTGGCATAAATTTTCACAAATTGCTCAAATACTACAATCTGAGTACTCAAATACTTATTTCTACCTCAGCACTCTACAGGAAATGTGCAGTTGGAGGTGGTAATAGAACCACATTTAATGACTCCCAGAACCACCCCATCTTTGAAACAACATGCCTTGAGCCTCACTGCAGAAAGAAATGAAGACATTACCCAGGCCAAGAACAAGAAATAATCTAATTCTCAATGCTCACTGCTACACACCATACTGCTCTATTATTTACTTCCCTTTTTATGCTCTTCTATGCACAGGAGCATGTAACATTATTTTAAACTATGCAAAGTTTGAGAGCTTTCCTGAAAGACAAGGATTTTGTTTTTCATTTCGAAAAGGAATTAAAAATCTAGATCATAATATCCAACAACAAACAACAGTGGAAGTCACTGCCAGGCTTGCTTATTCTCAGAAATAAAGTTGAGCAGTCTCAGGACCTTGTCATTTGAGCATAGATTGCATTTTGGCATATCAGATGCTGCAGTAATGGGATTTTGTAAATCTGAAATGCATTCATATTGTGAACATAAAGAAATCTCTTGATGTTTTACTTAGTTCAACACTCTTTTTCATCATCTGTACTAACCCATGCCCCCCTGCATTCAACAGCTAATAACCAATACATCTGATGAAAATTAATTGTCTTGACAGCTTGCATAAAAACTATAAAGGTGCAAAGGAAAAATGCTGTGGCAGCATTTTCTTTCTCTGTAGGACAGTAGCTATGGAAACTATCTTCAGAGGCCAACTGGCTGCCATCCCACTGCAGCACAAAAAAAATCAAAATACTACTTTTAGAGGGTTAGTCAGTGGCACCAGTCATAATTATCAACATCTATGATGTTGCTGCACATTAGCCACAGCAAAATACTGGTTGATGTTGTTGGAAGCAAAGCTGATATTATAGCACTATTACAGACCTGGATAATACAGAGCCTTATAAACTGTCCTCATACTGAGAATTATTTTGATAACCTGTCAAAAATTGCATAAAAACATGTAAGAATACATAACTGTCTAAAATATCCATGTGAAAACCATCAAATCTCCTAACAGAAAATATTGTATTACTTATTATGATAGAAATACTCAGTTAAATACTTGCAGATGAAGAGGAAATCTCTAATGTTATTTAACTGTCACATTTCACTAACTGAAACTTCTCCTTTCTGAAGGGTTTTATTCCATATAACTAGCCTGAACAAAACCTGTGATTTCTAATACAGTCTGACAAAAACATCATTTTTTATGAATGCTGAGATATTATGAAGGATTTTTCCCTAAACTGTAAGACACAAAGGAGCCAGAGGTTCATTATTGCAAATGTACATGGTAACTTTCGCTGCCAGCCATGGAAGAGTTCCTGTGGAAATGTAGTCACAGGTCATTGATAAGGCTCAAACCTTTGAAGAAATAAGTCTTCCATCCAGAATAGTACTCAAAAAGTAGGAAGCTTTCAGTCAATAAGAAATAAATTAAGACCTTCAATCCAGTCTTAATCCAAACTATTTCACTGAGTGCCTCACCATTTGGAAAAGGAGCTTTCACACATCCTAGCCAGACCTCGCTGATGGGATAATTTGTAAAAAGACTGTAAAAGAAAAACAACCCAACAAGGAAAAGGGGCGAGTTTTCTGCAGGCAGAGGGAAATTCACTGCTGCTTCAAATGGGAAGAGAAACCCAGCTGTAGGGCTGTGATTTCATCCTGCCATGTAGGAGCTCTGCATCTGACAGGGTAACTGGAGGGAAGAGGATCATGCCATGCCTAGATCCCCACAGCGCCATCAATAAATCCATGCCTGGCTGGAACTGTGGGTTATATTTTAGATCTAAAAACAGCTCTCATTAATTAACCTGTTACCTTGACATGGTTTTATCAGCAGAAAATTGCAGCAAAACAGACCAGAACTATTTATTGGTTGGCCTCACACTTGGTTTGATCCAGCTACTACTAAACAAACCAAGTTATGGTTTAGCGAACTTGGACCTGAGTCAAAAATATGTGGCCCATGCTGCCACCAGAAAAGAGGAGATTAACAGAACTGAAAAGGAGTGACAATAGGGTTTGTGTGCCAAAAGCCTGAATCTTTTCCTGTGTTAATCCCATCAGAGACACCCATGACTGAAAACCTTGTCTTGCCTACTGTCCTTAAGAATATCACAGCTACTCACCGCTGAGTGAAGACATTAAGGAGATTAATCCAGACTCTAATAATATTTATCTAAGTATTGCTAAAAATATCTCTCTTAGAAAAGCCTTTACATGACAAGGGAGAGATAAACTCACATATTGATACATCCCAAACTATCCAGCCTCCACCCCTGCACAAAACCCAGAATCAGACAAGAAAATGCACAATAAATAATAAAGCATGTTTTCATTACTGTAGGAAGTAAATCCATCAGGGACCACTGCCACCATTTGCTTTAACAGTGCACACTACACCAATAAGTTAAGAGCATTGGCTTTTAACAAAAAAATATTGAAGTAGTTATGAAAAATGTGATTCTTCCTTTGACACAAGTAGCTCTACCCTAGAAAACAAGTCCCAGTAAAATGAAAGATTTCTAACATCTGTTAATGTCTCACTTACTCTCCTACAGTTTTACAGCTTGTTTCACCCCTCACTGAAATGCATGCTATTGCAGCTCTTAGTATCTTTCTCCACACCTTATTTCACACTTCACAACACCTGTATCACGAATCTCAAGACTGAACAGGTTGTTCCACTTGATTTTTTTTATTCTTTAGTTCTGACACCTTCTGAACTCAGCTTTTCAAACTTAATGGAATATCTCATTGCAGTTAAGTATTTTCTGCCTTTGATTAATTCATGCAAACCTGCCTGAACACAACTTCACCATTTTCTTCCAAGAGAAAGCAAAATTCAAGAAGATAATTTCCTTCCTCCTCACCTGCCAAGATCATGTAGATGTCTCAGTCCCTCCTCTCACCTGGTCTCCTTACTCTTCCTTAGAGTTCTGCTGTCCCTGGTTCCAGTTCCTTGCCATAAAGCTCTATTGCAGTCTTTCCTGGCTTCAAAACAACAGCCATCCTTGATTTTACTCCATTCTCTGAACACTGAACTACGTTGCCACTCATCCTCATCTTTCTTCCATGTCTTTCCTGTCAAAAGGAAGTGGTGTTCCTATCACCAGGAGTGGTGTTTGACCCTCTGTGAGCTGCAGTCTCAGGAACCAATTCCTAACTCCTCATCAGGGAACTGTGTAGCCCCTCCTCCTCTCAAATAAGGAGCTGCTTTACATGGAGTCCAGAATAGGAAACCTTGGGATGTGCTGGGACTTCCTGGCTTTCAGATATGGAGTTTGGGCAGAGGCAGCCCAAGACATCAGCATTTGTAGGCTCCTGTTACCCACCAGTCTAACTTGCACCTGTAAGGCACAGTGCCAGCCACAAAGGCTCAGCAGTTTTGAAGCAGCTCTTCAGATATCCAGCCTAGTGAGAATGTCAGGCTTTGAGAATAAACAGAAACCCTGACATCAAAACAAATCTATTCCCACTCTCTGACTAACAATTCCTCATTTTGCTTTGTACCCTGCAGTCTAACTCTCTCATCAACACAGCTGAGCTATGTTTCATACATACAATGTGAAGTCTGGGAGACAGACATTCTTTGTGATCACATTTTAATTCATTAGGTGCACTTTCACTGCCAATTTAATGCGATGTCAGTGAAAACTTGATGTGCGTTGACATTTAAGGTCTTGGGCCTGCCGTTCATGATAGCATGCCTTGATTTCCCCCTGCAGCTGTGCTCCAGGACAACACCCTGAGCACCTCAGATACAACACAGATGCAAGGTCTCCAGCAGCTGACTCCTTGCTGCATGCCCAGGACAAGCAGCTGGTGCAACCTCTTGGGCCAGCTGGGAGATGAAGTGGAGGTGTGGTCCTGGACCCACCAGGGATCACAGCAAATAATCAAGTTTTTTCTCATTTGTGCCATGTCAGTTGACAATGTTCCTTGTCTGGGCTCTTCTACAGTGCCAAAGCAAATGTAAATAAAGTTATTTAACAAGACTGAGCATTAAAAAAAAACAAAACAAACATTAAAACAAAACCATAGCCACATACTACTAGACTGTAATTGCTCATTTCCATTAGGTAACAGTGAAAATGGTGACTGGATAACTTAGTCATCTCCAGGGTAAAAGCTCTAGCAGTAGAAGTAAAGCCAATGTTACTTGAGAGAGGGCCCTACAGCAAAACTTAGAGCAAATTGTTCCTATGTTATGAACTACAAACACCCATCTAGAGCGTAGATACCAGAGGCATTCCCAGCAGTCTTCTCTACTACCACATGTGCTATTTGCATGAAAAAATATTTTTATATGCTTGAATGTTGGCACCTCAGATTCCCATTAACACCACCAGGAATGACTGCAATTCAATCTCGTGCTGGGTAACCACCAGGAATCACTTTATTGCAGATGCCAAGAAGGCCAGGACACAACACATGGTTACTGTGGCTCCACTGGCAGCTCTGGTCTTCTCCCAAACTCAACAGAAAGATGCATTTATTGCACTGGGTTTGGCCTACATTCCCCTCTGACCACATGTCACACAGGTGTGTTCTTAGTCAGGACACTGCTGCCCTTCAGGGTGCAGTAAGTCACTGAGCTCATCATTTTACAAATGCCAGCTGGCTCCTGTGCCTGACACTAGGAACATCCACTGGAATGCAGACACACACAGTGGGCATGGAGAAGAGGTATTACAGACAGCCAATTCAAAGAAGGGGAGAGAAAGAGAAAGAAATGGAAGAAAAGATCTGTCAAGATCAATGTCTGTTGCCACAGAAATGACTATGGCAATGAAACCTGAAATTATAATTTGAAATGCTTAAAAGCATATAGCTCATCTTCTGAATAAAAAAAAAAAAAACACTCAGAATAAGAATGTGCCATACCCAGGCACAAATTACTTTATCATCATCAACTACACAATGGGATAAGGATTTTAGCTTCCTGTAGTGGCTTAGATCAAGAGCATGGGTAAAACCTTGGCACAGAGAAGAACTGAGAGGATTCAAGTGGACATAATGAGAGAGCAGCTGCATTGTCCATTTAGAACAACACAGGCCATCAGGAGCCAAGAGCCTTTTTAGAGGGGTTTATACACAAAGCAAAGGAAGTTATTAGAAGGTGGAAAAAAGATGTACATGGATAGCAACTGGTATATGTTTGGCTCAGACACTTGGAACCACAAGGATTTAAGAGAAATCCTATAAAGAGAGACAGGGGACAGAAGAAGACTTCCTTTTGTTCTTTCACAGCACACAGTAATGTTGTGAACTTTGTAATATATCAAACTTATTTTTCCCCCACATATTGGTTTTTCCTCCATGATATTACTTATTCTGATTATTCTGAGGAATAATTTATGTTTCAGATGCCAAACATCAGTGCACACACCACAGCAAGTTGCAAAAGTACTTGATTCTCCTTTATGAGCCATTAATTTCTGCAGTTTAAAGATGCTCTATACAGAAAAAAAAACACCTTCCTATTTTCATTTCAAATAATAAGTACAGAAGAAAAATAAATTCTCAAAGAAACAGACAATTTGAGGATTTCTGACATGTCTTGCTGCATAATTTTCTCTTAAGGTTTAAATCATTTGAATATATCAAAACTATATGTATATTCTTTAAAATTCCATTCACATCAGCTTGAGACTGTATCCATAATCTAATGTCCTAACAGTATAAATTCTTTCATCATTCCTAGGAGTTTCCATTATATGAAATCTAAATATCAAATAGCTAGAACCAAGAAACAGAATTTTGCTGCTGTAATAATCCCTCCAGACCTTTTTCAGAATGGAAGCTTAAACACAAGTCCTACCATCAACCTTCTGGCTGATGTTTTTACACAAAATTTATTAAAATTGGCCTTTCATTCTCTCCTTTCTGAGCAGTGGAAATTTTGCATTACTGCTCTGATAGACTCAACTTCACCATGGTGCAGTAGCAGGTGGAAAAAGGTTTAAACAGCCATGAAAACATCAGGCAAGAGAAGAAACACCATAACACCATGTCTGTGTCTAAAATACCAGTCCCGGGTAAATTCCATCACTCAATGGGATTATATTTTAGCTAAATCACCAAACAGCAGCTACTGAATTGCACTTCCTGAGAACTGGAGCAAAGCAGAAGGGTTTTTTGGTTTTGTTTTTTTTTTTTGTACATCACCTCTTTGCAAGCTACAAGTGAACAGGAACACACACTTAGCTTTGCATGCAGAGTAGCATATCTATTCCAATGCTGTAACTCCAAGGCTAAGCAGGTGTCTAACTGGTGGCAAAATCAGGGTCTTAAAAGGAAAATTAATTAGTGTAAGAAGTGGATTTATGCACAACACCTGGCTGCTGCTGGGCTTATCTATGTTGGGATTTATCTGGTGGAGACAAAGTGGTGTAGCAATAACACTCTACAACAGTGGTAACCAACCCTACATGGCACAGAAGAAGAGCTAACCATGAATAATTACTACAGAAAGGGAAGTTCTTTGCTAAAGAAAGAGGGTGGCACAAAGTACTACAAAGCATATATTAATACTTCAGCAAGAAAAGTGCCTACATGCAATAAACTGCAAAAATGCAGATGAGAAAAAGCTGGAGTGAGAATAATTTTCCTAGGAAATACTCTAAAAAAGAGACCAGACCGAAAAAGCCAAAAAGTACATGCAATAACATACAATATTTCTGAGCTAAAGTATATGATCTTGCTGTCCATGATGTTCAGTGAAGGGGGAAAAGTACGTGAGAGATGCTGAAACCACTGAGAACGTTCTGTATTTTTTCTTTTTCCATCAGAGCTCTGCATTGAGCATCCAATCCATCCTCCCTGATGAGCACACCACCGAGGTGGGGGGACACACCATATGTCTCACTTTAACTCTGTAAATTGTGTACTGTGACGCAAGTGGGACTGCTCCAGCGACACAGGGAACCTCCAGGTCCAAGGATTGGTGGGAATGGGGATTACAGCACATGCTGCAGCTGCTCTGGGAACAGGCAGGGCTGCAGACAGGGGCAGCACAGCCCTGCTCAGCCTCTCAATCCAGCGAGTCACAACGAGCCCGGCGAGCGCTGTAACCTGCATGGCTCAAAATTTTATTGGAGCATTTGTAACACAAATGTACTTTTCCACATTGCTTCCCTCCACAGCACAGCAAATTTTAGGTTTTAAAAGAAACATGTAAACCCATAGCAGCAGAAACCTGATGACATTTTTATTTTTGCTACTGGCAAGCCTCATGAAATGCCAGTGGCATTAATCCCAATGTTCACTAGCAAAAGGAACTAAGTCCTGGTAAATTCAACCAAGCTTTATGCTGAAAGGGAATTCTGTATTTACCTTATATGATTTGTTTCCTCTCTTAACAAGAAAAGCATCTGTGGCATTCATGGCAAAAAAAAAATTATTTTTGGTTCACCACCAAAGACCAGCATAAAAATGCACAGGAAAAAAAAAATCCTCAGCATTCTGATTACTGCCTAGTTATTCCCCAACCACATTTAAAACTCTAGACTGCCCATTCCAGAATTTCAGTGCAACTTTTATTGACCTACTAACCTGCAACTCTGGGAAGCCTGGAGCTAAGAATGCAATAATGACCAGCAAACACAAGTTTCCAAACAGAGTGTAATAACCTTAAGTAAACTACTGCCAAGCAAAAGTCCTGCAGATCAAACAGTTCCCACGAAGCCTTATGCTATTAACTAGCAAAAGAGTCCCATGATATCTCCATAGTCATGCACAATAACAGAGCACTGTGCTTCTGTTTACTTACATAGCTTATCTGCAATCCAGTAATGTATACAGCCAGCCCCTCCAATGTAAATCACTTCTCTATTTCATGATACTTCCCTTGTTACAACTTTGCTTCCTAATGATAAACAGAGGGTTCGTCTGGAATATCTGTTTTTAAGGGATGGGCAGTGGACACTTACAAAACCATTTCAGTAAGGGACTCTATATGGTTACATGGAGAAAAAGAATTGTTAATACTCAAGATAGTTTGCAACAGTATGGTATTTATGTGGCTCTACATTTTTCGTGCTGCAAAGCCCACTCACACTTACTCCACCTTATTTCTGTCATACCCTGGGTAGCCTCATGCCGGGAGACGGATAGTGCAGCTAACATCCAACCAGAGCCAAAGAATCAACAGCTAAAAGCCTCATGGCCAACAGTGGGTCACTCAACACTCTGCATTTACCCTACTGCTTTGTGTACTTCAACTCATTTCAGAAAGATCTCTTCTCTACCTAACAGACTTCTTCCATGGGGACAGTCTGCATCCAGCCACCAGTGCAATGTACAGGTATCAAGCCTTAAACAATCAGGAATAAAATTAAAACAGAAATAAAAACTCATTAGAATGCTCCTTCAAGAGGCACAGAACGGGAACAAAATCTGCTGTCTCTGAAGCAACAGGGCTAGAAAGCTGACCCGCGGGCTCCTTGCCCGTGGATCAGGCAGGAAAAGGCAGGGGAAAAGCGGGTTGCCCTTCTCTCCGGGCCGAGCCCGGCGGCGGGGCCGGCGCGCAGAGGGCGGTGCGGGCTCCGGTCGGCCGGTCCCGGCTCCGGGACCCGGCCTCCAGCCGGCGCTGGCTGCGGCACGGCCGGCGGGGCGGGGAGGAGGCCGGGCCGGCGGCGGGATGCGGCGGCAGGTGCCTCCCCCCGGCCGCCGGCCGCGCCCGGCTCCGCGCAGCGCCGCGGCCTCGGGCGGGGG